>APFE030417886.1:24283-81075 GCA_000404065.3 Pinus taeda
CTACAAACACCACCTGTATCAAATCTGCAACGGTTTCATGTTGTCGATTCATTACTCCATTTTTGATAAGCCTGCCCCGAAGATTTCTGAACAAGCAGGGGTGGATTTAACTGCCGTAGCAAGTTGGTTTGGAGAAGAGAAGTTCACCTATATTAGAGTTTTTGGCAGTCAGGCCAAGCCACATGTGCTTCCACTATACATCCCTGATAAGCTACTTGCAAGGGAAGTAGCTTATCAAATCAATGCTGATGGGGTTACTCAGACCCTGAAAAAAGCAAAGAAGCATGTCTGGCCCTCCTTTCCCCTGCGAATTGGAATTTACACTCTGCATGATATCAAACATGTAGAGAAGGTAGCTGGGAAAATAAATTCGCTGACTCTAGCCACTCTGCCAAGCAGGCAATACGATCCAAGGAAAATCGCTTACAATGTGCTCGACCAGGCCAAATTGGCCAAGTTCGAGCACAAAGAAGATAGATTTGAGAATTTATTTGCATCGGCCGAGTTGTTATATCAAGTTAAATCGCTTGCCATAAATGAATACAACGATGAGGGGCTAGCTGAATTTAACAGAATTAGAGAACAAAGGTTGCAAACTCTGCCTCTAGACCTGTTAGCGACTACTCCAACGATGACAAAATCAAGCGAGCCTGAGCAGCAAAGTAATAAGAAACCTTCTACTACATCAAAGCAACAGGAGGAAGTGCATAACCAGAGGCAGGAAGAAACCCAGGCAAATCTACAGCGACAGGATGAAACCCAGGCGAAAACTCAAGAAGAGGGCAGCTCGAAAGTTAATGATGATGCTCAAATTGATCCGAATTTGCTCCAGCAATGGCAACAATTCAACTCAATCATCGGAAACTTAGAATGCTCTAAAGATGATGAGGTTTCTGAAGAGGGAGACACAGAGGAAGAGACATCAAAACAGGTTTCGGGCAAAACCAACGGCCCACCCAAATCAAAGGAAACAGAAATAATTCCTAAGGATCCATCGGGCGAAATCATTTTGCAAATAGAAGAGATTCCTCCCTTGGATGTATTCTATAGCCCAAAGCATAAAGTTGTTGTAAAGCGACAGAGGAAGAGAAGAAGGGTTGATCAACCTTCTTTATTCCCTGAATTAACAGTAACGGGCAATGTTGTGTGGAAGGAAGAATTTGATCCCTCCGATGACTTAACAAAGCTATCACAATACGCTGGAGCGTATTCGATGGCAACCATAGATAAAGCATCGGAGGTGAGCAGTCTATTAAAGGCAAAAGATCAAGACATCTTTTCGCTACAGGCTCAATTATCAGAAGCACAACAGAAGGCAGAGCAAGCAGAGAAGGAATTGCTAGTACAACAGCAAAATAATTATCAGCTGACTAAGCAATTGCAAGAGGAGAAACAGAGGATTGATGAGAGCGCAATCCAAAAGCAAAAGGAACTATCGACAACATTGGCGCAATTAAAGATATCAACTGAGGGAATGATAAAATCCAAAGATGAGCAAATCGCTCAATTATCAACTCAGATTGAGCAAATGAAAAAGCTCCCTCAGGTAGATGAGTTTAAAGCAGAGGTGCTACAATTGAATAAAGCATTGATAAATCAAGTTAAGCTCCTATGTCAACAAATCACCCAGGCAGAGCCATTGTGCAACTTAGTGGCATCCATAAGCGAGAAAATAGAAAAGGCAAGAACAGATTTGGATCAGGCCGAAGAAACGTTGACAAATTTTCTAGAATGGAAAGATTCCGATCAGGGCCAGGCAACTAACCTACCAAGAATTCTGGAATCACACAAGGAAATATTATTCACAGAATGGCAATCACAGTTAATGAAGGCAGAAAGAGCAATTATGAGATGCAAGACAACCACTGGTAATTTGGTTGAATTAGTAAATAATACTCTTTATTTGTCTAACATGATTTCCCAATGTACTCCAGGCCAATTAACAGCAACAAAGATGTTGGAGCATTCATGATATCTAGAGCTGGAGAAAAATGGAAGGTTAATTGCAGGAATCAATAGCCTTACATGGGATGCCTATTGGTTCTTCTTAGTGAAGCCGCATAGCCAGAGAGCCGCCTTAAAATGCCTCAGAGATGCTATCGGGTATATCATACCTGATATTCAGGATGCCACCTTTGCTGCCCAGCTCAGCTTGCACCTCAACAGAGCGCTTGAAGTGGAGCCAATGCTTGCGATAAGCCAGCTCAGGTTTAAAGGCAAGCAACCCGAGTCATGATTCACATCGCCGACTGCCAGATCGCCCCCAAGGAGATATATAGCATTTATTGATGCCAATTTAGTAGGATTTTGTTTCATAGATTTTTCTAGCTTAGTAGTATTTATAGACCCTTTCATGCATTTAGAAAGGGTCGTAAAGTTTTGTATATGACTTAAACCCTGAAGTTGCACTAATGTACTTTAGGGATATTCTTTTATGAAACTGGACCAATTATTTTGAATTTAATGAGGAAGGTTTTTATACAAATGTGTACTACTGTCTTTGTTTAAAAGCATTTCTGTGTTGAAGGAAGGATTTTGAATAGCGATTGATATCTAGGATTGATTAGCAGCTCACATGGTACTATTATCTGCGTCTGTACTCATTCCTGTTATATGAATTGTTATTTAATCGCTCTTGCTATTATCCCTTATATATATATGTGTTTTCACAACATCCTTTATGCATCCCACTATTGGCTATTTATAGCATGCTTCTCTTTCAATCGTATATATATATCGATGATATAAATAGTGAATGCAGTAATTTGTGTTAATCGCTTCGTTTTGACTATTCATATGAAGTAATCTTTAAATGGTTGAATATCTCTATTTATCTTACAGAATCATCTATATGCCTGTTAGATATATAAGGATTATTAAACGCTGCATTCCAAATGAATAAGTTGTTCCCGGGATTAGTATTAGTTTTCCTATTTTTGTCAATAGAATAAGCTAGTCGCCTATCATTAAAGCGAACTATTTATCACTCATCCATCGCTTTTATTCATTATCGGGAAACTGGTCCCGTTATATCCAGTCGGAGCCACCATCCCAAACAGAAAAGGAGCTATACTAAGGTCCGGACTGGGTGGTTATCCCCCAATGTTGTTGCAGCGATTTTCGAGGCATCAACACATACTTAGAATTAGTTCCATGGAGGAAGGGATGAGAGGATAGGATGTGTCTTAACTCATTTTTCATCCATTTTCGAGCTCATAGGAGATGATAAGTGTGGGAGTCTTCTAGAAGGCTCCAGAAGATAAGAATATTCCCCAAACCCTATGTGAATTTCATTGAAACTCCCCAGCGTAGGTTAAAGAGGGCCTAAGTGCTCTACAGAGCACCCTGGCATGGACTTAACTTCTCTGCAGCACACCTTGGCATGGACCTACCTACGCCGGCCCCTCTAGAGGTCATTTCAAGATGTCTTCGGGCCATGGGATTGTCTTGGAAGGAGGCATTCAAATGGTTGACTTTTTTAGGGTATGTAGCGACTGAAATTAGGGTTTGATGAGTGCTAAAACACTGATCTAGATTTTGGGAGTGATGTTCCTAAATGGATTTGTAACGCTAGTAGATCAAGAATAAACAATCTCTTACAATAAAACTGATTGGTAACCATCATGTTATCAAATCCTTCGAGAGATTAACTTGTACAAACATAACCCTAATGAATAATATACTTTCACATGTATGTAATAAAATACAAACCTTCGGGGTCTTCCATACAACAGATATTGCTTTGCAACTTTCCATAGTATGACTATCAACTGAATCTTTCACAGAAGATTCCTCAATCATAAATTTCTCTTCCTGCTTCATATGCAACAACATATTCTTCAACTGAATCATGCCTTCCTTCTTTGAACAACACTTCAAAATGTGTTCTCCAATTTCCTTCTCCTACTCATGGCCTTCACTAAAACTTGTGGTTGTTAGTCCTGGTCTAGTGCATGACACATGAAGCATAGATTCATATCCGTCACTCCCTCTTAAAAGGAGAGGATATAATCATTCATATAAAAGGAATATTTTCAACCATCCCCCTATCCTAGGGAGACTCCTTCCATTTGAGCTCCCTCTTAACTTAGGGATTTCTACTTCTTCTTTTCCTCATTGAAGAATATTTCGTGGCTTCCAACCATTTCATCAGAGTTATAATCAACCTCATCATCCTTATCACATCAATGAGCATCTTCACCGAGTTGAAGATTATGTCCTTACACAACTTAAATAGAAATTACAACCAGATCTATAGAAGCATGATGTTAGCCATATCAGAATCATGGAACCATTTCATGTTTATACATATAGATACCTAGACTCAATTACAAACAAGAGACATATACTCTTCATCATCTTGCTAGGGACTTTGTTATACAGCCTAGACTACTTCATAACAACATTCATTCTATCTAGGGTTTCAATGTGTCTTCCAAAGGTACGACATACCTTACTATAAGATATAACAAACCCTAGAAACAATTCACAGAAATATAGACCTACAAAGTATCTAACAACCTTTCAAAATACATATGTTGGACTTCACACTAGGGATTCATACGAATCCTAGATTTCATACAAACAAATCAATCAAAGTCAATCACATCTTAGTCATTAACTTGACTAGCTTCCACTAGGGTTAGTTATATTCCCTAGATTTTCAATCAACCATCAATGAGTCACTAACATGACTAGCTATCACTAGGGTTAATTGCAAGCCCTAGATTTTTTTATCAATCATTAATCACAACTAAAAATTCAAATATCAACAATGTTTCAACAATCTCAAATTATCATATAGTCATCATATATCAAATATTTCTACTTCAACTAAGGTTTAACTCCAAACCCCTAGGATTTCATTTTCACAATTTCAACAACCTTACACAAATCTCAAATCATCATATTTTAGAGATTTTACTTTGACTAAGGTTTAACTCCAGAACCCTAGAATTCCATTTTCACAATCTCAACAATCATTAAATACATATATATCAAAATAACATACATCAAACAATGTCACTACTTGGATTTAACTGCAAAACACTATATTTTCATTTTCCAATAGTCATTTCAATAGATTTTAGATTGTTATATACTAGACAATTTAACTTCACTAGGGTGTAGTTATAAAACCCCAGATTTCCAAATATCATCGTCCTAGAATCTCAGACAAGTACTTCCATCAAATCCTAAAATAGTGGACTTTCATTAACTCCTAAGACTCATGACCATCAATAACTAGGTCAACGCACATATCTAGGAATTCATAATCATTCATAAGCATATCATATGTCCAACAATATTAATACATATGACCTAAAGCAAGCTATGGATTCAACCAAGAGGACACATGTATACATGCCTAGATTTCAACATCATGCAAATATATTTCATATCATGTGTTAATCAAACCTGACTTCACAAATATCAATAAGACTTAGACACATAACTATATGATTGCATTGGGCATTAATCAGACAAACACACACATACCAAGGAGAACATTTCTAAGACAATATAAGGGTCTTTCTTGCCTATTCCACCAAACCCTAATGATCTAGGGATCCAATGTGGAAACATAGCAAAGCCAACATTACAAAAACTTCAAAGGTTCCAAGATTTTAGACCTTATCACTCAACCCTAACAAGTTAGGATTTCTTGATCTTACCAAAATCCCAAACATGACATCATCAACAAAAAAATTCAAACATCATTTCACAATATCCCTAATTAGATTAACGTTTTAGACATTCACATTAGCATACCCTTCAGTTAGGCTTTTGCAGAACTTGTATAGGCTTATACATAGTCAATCAAGAATATGAATGGGGTAGGTATATTTATCAAGAGATGAATCACCCAAACATGAATCACTAAGATTCAATATAGCTATTCATAGCAAAGTTAGTAGTAGATCATCAAATGAAGAATCCTTTCAATCACTATATTTAAATCATACCTTTATTTCTTGACAAACTTTGTTTTAAGAGATCCTACTTCTTACAAATGTTTTTCCCTAATCAATACACAAAGGGAGAAAGGTGATTAGTATTTGATATAATCAAAACTAAATTAGAACATGAATTGAAAACTGAAAAGACATGAGATACTTATTTTTGGGAGTTGTTGGGGTATCGCTCCAAATTTGAGGGAAACCTACAAACTTAAAACAATACAAAAATGCCTTTCCCAAAATGTGTTGAAAACCTATAAATTCTAAAACATATAAAAATAATATATACAAAGCTTCAATAAAAAGACTTAATACTGTAAGTCCCTAATGTCGAGTTCTTCAGGCATGACTTTCTTTGAGTCTCCCTCTACAACAAGGTTGGTTTGCTCCCTTCCTCTTTTATTATTCTTTGGATTCTTGGGAAAGTCACTTTTATAATGGCCCTTATTATGACATTCATAGCACTTTATCTTGGACATGTCAATTTTCTTCCTCAATCCCTTCGATCTCTTTCATTTTACCAATTCCAACACCTTGTTCTTCTAGAGGATTAGGTAAATCATCTTCTTGCAAGATCTCAAGTTAGATGCTCCTTCAAGTTTTTTCTCACCCTTGATTGAGTTAAACATGTTCATTGAATGTAATAGACTCCTTCCTTGAGATAGTACCTACGAATGGATCAAGTGCTTGAGATTTCCTTTTTATTTCTTCTTCACCAAAGCTTTGATGCCATGTTAGAAAATCATAAAGGAAGTAAATGTTTTATTAATCTTGAAAATTACTTGCGATATTTCGTATTATTATGATTCTTTATATCTTCTTTCTTTAGTTCATCAAGAAATTACCCAAAAAAACATCACATAAAACAATAGACACCAGACGTATGCACATGCCAGGGAAAAACCCCCTCGAGGGGAAAACCAAATCAAGATAATTCTTCCTTTCAATAGTATTCTTTGAGAATCCTCACCCTATACCAAGACCAAACCTTCCCTCCACACCTGGTCAACCTCCCAAAATTTTGACCTCTTCCCAACAACTTCAACTATGCAGCCACTTATGAAAACTAGCAGATTCCAACAACATTGAAACTTGGAAGAATTCGATCTCCCAATCCAGGACATGAAACATAGAAAGAGAGAGACACAAAAATTTCATTTTTCCTTGTCTCCTTAGCATTCCCTAAACTCACATTCACTTTGGGTTCCTGGCAACAGACGTCGCACCTTTTCCGAACTACAAGAGAACTTTGCACTTCTACCCAACAACAAGATATTTTCTCACTTCTTACCTTCTACAAGAGAATTTGAACTTGATGAGAATACTGCAAATTAATTCTATGACCTTACTTTTATAGGCTTCTTTTGGGGTCAAATAGGGTCATTAGGCCAACTTGATCTTCTCTTAGGCCAACATGGTGTGGCGATTACATAATTCATACTTGACTTGATACTTAAGCTTTTTACATGATTCGGAAGCCCAATAAGGGTATATTTAAATGTAAAATGATTTTATAGACTCATAATAAATCCTATATGTCATCAATGGGGACTTTGACCTAAAATATGTTGACCTAAGCATGATACACATACTTTAATAAGTCACAATAATAATAATAATAATAATAATAATTTTCTTTATTCTTTTGACAAGTACATTACATAATGACTCAATAAATTATTGAGGAACGAACATAGTTACATTTTCTAACACCTCCTAGGCCAACAAAGAAATCTATCACTTTAATAAATCCTTAAATCTAGAATCGATGGGGTAAAAGGAACCACATTGAAAGAAATAAATAATCGGTTCTAGGTCCACCAATTTTATCCCACGCATCCTCTAGATCAAGGAACAGGGTAACTCAATCATTGTTCATCATATGAAGTACTCTTAATGTTTTAATGATGGGTGTGAAAAATAATCACGTTGTAGAGTTATTTGGTGAAGGTTCTTTAGGAAAGTTATACAAACTCATGCGCAAGTACATAGGGACGATAGTTTCCATGAAGTTTATCTTAAAGCATCGAAACTGAGAAAAAAACATTGAAAATATGAGGCAAGAAATTTAGATATTACAAGAGCTAAAGCATGAGAATATAATAGATATTCTAGATGAATTTTGAAAGTCTACATGAGTTTTGTGTTGTCACAACATTTGCACATGGTGAACTATTTGAGATTCTTGAAGATGATAAATGCCTTCTTGAAGCTGATAGTCTTACTCATTAATTTTGTTGATTGGTCATTACATAATAAATGAAGAATGACACCAAGAAAAAAGGTCCAAGGAAGGAGGAGAATTCCACTATTCACAGTAGAAATCAAAATAACGTCTTTAGAGAATTGAAATTTGATGTAGAGAAGTAATTGTTAGAAAATCATAAATTCAAGAATATTTTCTTATCTTGGTAATTACTTCTGATATATGATTATCTTCTTAAGTTCTTATTTAATTTCTTTATGTCTTCTTTTGTCTTCTTATCGTCAAGAAACTACCTAAACATAATCATCAAGATGAAGGACATAGGATATAAGCTCTCAGCTAGGGAAAAACCTCTTTCCTATGAGAAACCCAATTTTCTTCTCCTCCTTTACAACCAAATAAAATAAAACCAAGACCCTTTCACCAACACAAAGATCTCCTTTAATCCACCAAGTCATCCTCCCAATTGTTCTTTCTTAACCGAGATGAATATGCCTAAATCAAAAAATATTTTAGTCATGCAAAGTCAACACAAGTCAAGGTAATTATGCTTCAAAATTAAGTCTTGGCCTTCTTCCCTTTCTCTGCAATTTCATCATACACCTTTTACCCTGTAACTCACACTGAAACTTCATATTCCTTCGCACATGTGGCAGAAACCAGGGATAATTTTATCTCATTTCTTCCTTGTTTAGATTTCCTCTTTCTTGAAATGTTAAGACCTTCTTTCCCTCGCTTCCTCGCACTTCCTTTTCACTTCAAATTTCACATCAAACTTATTTCTTTCTTAGATTCCATACTATGTTGAATGCATTATTGTATATAGTGTTTGAATCTCCTCTACAAGGCCAACATGAAGAGAGGGCGGGTCGACTTAATAGAGAAGGCATAATTGACAATTTTCACATAGAAATAAATGTCTTCTTTGATATTATAATCCCAAGAAGGGACTAATACAAGATGACTATGATAATGCCTCATGAGACAAAACCTAGAATCACATAATGTGTTCTTTGATCTAGAAATAAAATAAAATGATCATGAAACCAATTATTATAAATAATTTTCTTTTACACTAATTTGTCTTTTCCTTTCTTTTGAAAAATACATTACATAATGACCCAAATAGAATTATGAAGATAAATATTAGTTAAATTTCTCAACACTCCCTCTTAACTAGGGAGGTAATCATAATTGTTCAACCATTACAAGGATGACCTCAATTTGAACTATTCTAATAGCACTAAAACAACATACACAGTGCTATGGATACCAAAATTACTAAGGTTTCCTCACAATAGGGACTAAGGTGTCATCACGACAACTTTCCACTATAGGTACCATCTGGCTAGAACCCTGGTCTGAATCCAATTGGATATAGATAACATATAGGCCTTCATTGCAAGACACCAAACCTCATGGAGATCTAGGTATCATTAGGGTCAAACACTAAAACGAAGCTCCATACGACCGAAATGTCCTCCCACATCAGGATCTAGACATCATTAAGGAAAAAATATAACTGATATCTCAACACTAACCAAACCATCATGTCCTCCCATGTACCATCATACGGGAAACTTAAGATACTCGCGTCTCACACTCAACCAAATCAAAGATATATACCAATCCAGGCATGCTTCTAAAATATAAAAAATTGTCAAGGAGAGATAAACACATTAGCTACTTGTTCATCCATCTGAACATATTTTATCCTCATGACCCCAATCACTTCCAATATATTGGTTCTTATTATCAATATGCTAGCATAATATTTTGTGTCCTCAACCATTCTAATGCTTCTCAGGTCATCAAAATATCCAAACAAATCTCGACGAAAGCTTCTTTCTCTAACTTCTCCAGCAGCACCAAAATTAGCTTCAACACTTCTCAAAATAATTGAATGTTACTCATGACACATCAATACCAACCACCAGTAGTGCGTTAGCTATTCTCCGATCTCATTTTCTCCTTACGATATGTATAGTTGACACATCATGTCCTCCCTCTCAACTATGACGATATACAACTTTTCTTTATCCATACTCCTTCTCAACATAGGGAGATAAGTCCATCATCAACACATTTTATTGTTCTAGCTACACAGGCTTTTTATTTTACATCATCATGTCATGATAGAACTACTACCTTTAGAAACATCATTCTTTACCTTCATATAAAACAAGGTTATCTTTCAAGCATCAATGTAATCTTCAATATTATCAGGGTTTTTACAACTCCCTCTTTACATCATGCTCAACATCATAAGTTCATCATCAAGTAGGACGTAGGCATGCTTCTTTACAACGTTTTACAAACTATGTACCTCCAAATTTTATCAAAAAATAAAACCAAGTGCAAATATACAAGATCACAAAGTTAACTTTATGAGTGAGAGAATCTAGGGTCGTTAAAGACTTTGAATAAGAAAATAAACCTTGGATATTCAGAACATAAACCTTGTTATGGTTTCAATAGTATTGAAGCATTTACACCTAAGATTACACTTTTATGCCTTAGACTCTTAAAACAACCTTTGCTAGCGTTTTGTCAAACTTAGATATCCACCAATTAAATCATGTTAGGGTTTCAACCATAACAAAAGCATCTAGGGATTCTCTTTCAAGTCCTAGAATCTTATTTCAACTTTTAAAGAACTGTAGATAATATCGTCAAACCCTAAAATGATAGTTTTTTTTATCGTATGCCCTCAAAAACCCTCAAATTCCAAAGGCTAAGGTTTCACAAAAAATTAACAAAAAGAAAAAGGATACTTTTTACAAAGGCTGACTTTAATCTAGATAAAAACACCCAATCAATATAATAAATTATAATTCTATGGAAAAACCTTAGAGATGAGAGAGCCATTACCATAAATAGATTTTGAAAAGAAATGTTTTTACATTCATAGATGAAGAAAACTTGCTAAAAATATTGTATTTTTAAACATACCTTGAGTTTCTTCTTACACAAGCCTTGTAGGCATTCCTCTTGAACGGCTCCCTCTACAACAAAACTTCTTTCATGGTTATTTTTCATAATCCTTATTGCAAGAATTATTTTAAAGTATACTTGCAAATTTTCCTTCCAAGGAAAATACAAGGGAAAGAATTATAATTAAGGAAAAAAAGGAAGAAAGATATATAATGAAAATAAAATAAATAAAAGATACTTATCTTTCGTGAAAAGGTGGAATCTTCCTATTGATATTACATCAATCTAGTATCTGAGAGGGACTTATTCAACTTATATAAACAACTCAAGAACTTTCTTGACAAAGCATATTATATCTCTAAACCCTAGGATGAAAAGGAAGACTAATCCTAGAGTTAATTATAAAAAGAATCTCTATAAGACTTTAAACAATAAATTTTACTATAAACAAAGGATATACAAGGGTTAACAGCCCTAAAGACTTAAGAGAATAAGTCTTTGAATTTAGAGTCCTTAGTTTTGGTATTCTTTGGTGGATAATCATCAGTGGAAAATATAGCTCATTCTCTTTATCTCTTATTATTGTTAGGATTATCAGGACATTGATTCTTATAACATCCTATTCTGTGACCATTATAATATTCTATTTTAGAATAGTTAATCTTCCTATGATTCTTCTTTGACCTTTTAAATTTCTTATTTCCTCCTTTCTTATTGAAATGGGAAAAATAATCATTTGAGGTATTATATTCATATTCTTACTTACCTACTATTATGGAAATATGAGTTTCTTATAGAGTACAGGTAGACCAGATTTCCTCAAAGGAGGGAGAATTTTTCCAGCTACTAATTTCAGCTGCAATGGAATTCAAATACTTTGGTAGTCCTAGAAGGGAACTAATCACAAGTTCCTTATCAAGGATTATTTCATCAACTTCTTCAAATTCATATCTTATATGGGAAATTATTACAAAGAAGGACACTTTATCGTCTTTGTTCATTTTGACAATTCAAAGTTCATTCTTTAGACTTGTCACTTGTCCAATATTCTTGACTATAAATAACCTGGAGAGAGCATCATACATTTTCTTTGAAGTATCTAGCATGGAAATTTTGGGAATCAAGTTGTATTTAACTCCATCCACAATTAGGTTCATGGCTATAATGTCCTTTTCTTTGTACTTCTCCTTTCTAGCATGACTTTTCCTTGCACTAATTTGAAAACCTTATTCCTTGCATGGATGAGGTCCATCCGTGTTTTCCATACTCTAAAGTTAGAAGCTCCTTCAATTTTATTCTAAGATTTCATTTATGAGGCCGTAGGTATTTTTGTAAACGTTACCCTTACTAGATAAATTTTAAGACTTTGAAAGGTTATCTTCTTATAATAGACCAAGACTAGTATATGATCTTCCCAAGGCTTCTATTTTACTTTCAAAACTTCTCATGAATCCGTCCTTAATATGATGAGAGCTATTGATATTCAAGCTACCCTTTTCTTCTTCTACTTCACTTAGCTTTGATACCATGTTAGAAAATCATAAAGGGAGAATAAATTTCTTATCTTGCTATTTACTTTGAATATATAGTTATATTCTTAAGGTCTTGTTTAATTTATTTATGTCTTATTTTGTCTTCTTATCATTAAGAAACTACCTAAACATAAACATGAAGATCAAGGAAACAAGATGTAGGCTCTCAACTAGGTAAAAATCCCTCTCCTTGGGAAAAACCCAAAATTCTCTTCTCTTCCTTTAGAACCAAATACAATGACAAAACCAAGACCCTTTTACCAAGACAAATGCCTCCTCTAATCCACCGAGTCAGCCTCCCAACTATTCTTTCTTAATCAAGATGAAAATTCCCAAATCAAAAAGTCTTTTAGTAATGCAAATTCAACACAAGTCAAGGTAATTCTCCTTCAAAACAAATTTTCAGCCTCCTTTCCTTTCTCTGCAATTTCGCCTTACACATTTGACCCTGCAACTCAGAGTGCAACTTTAGATTCCTTTGAACATGTATCCAAAACTAGGCAAAATTTGGGTTCCTTTCTTCTTTGCTTTGATTTCCTCTTTCTTGCAATGTTAAGGCCTTCTTTCCTTAGCTTTCACGCACTTCCTTTTCACTTTAGATTATAGATCGAACTTCTTTCTTGCTTAGCTCCCATACTAGGTAAAATGAATTTCTATATATAGTGGTTGGAGCTCCTTTATGAGGCCAACATGAAGAGAGGACATGCCAAATTGGTGGAGGAGGCATAAATCACAATTTTGACATAGAAATAAATTTCTTCTTTGATATAATCAACTGAAGAAGGGTCTAATACAATTTGACTATGATAATGACTCATGAGACAAAACCTAGAAGCACACAATAGGTGATTTGACCTAGAAACAAAATAAAATGAGCCTGAAACCCATGCTTATAAATAATTTTCTTTTACAATAATTTTTATTTTTCTTTCTTTTGACAAATACATTACATCATGACCCAGATACAATTATGAAGACAAATACTAGTTACATTTCTCAACAGTATCGTCTATTAACATTCTAATATATATAATGTTAGTCATAAATAAAATACTTCAATGTGAACTATCTATATAAAATATAAAACAAGTGAAAATAAAAAGTTTCTTATAGTTAAACCATTGTATTAATGTGTTTCTCAAAACCAATATAGATTCATGTTAGCTCAAGATTTACCAAGAGTCATGAGGAA
The DNA here is from genome assembly GCA_000404065.3 of Pinus taeda. Lineage (NCBI taxonomy): Eukaryota > Viridiplantae > Streptophyta > Pinopsida > Pinales > Pinaceae > Pinus > Pinus taeda. The sequence goes on from APFE030417886.1 coordinate 38,108, forward strand.
TTAAATCTCTAGAAGTGCAAACCTTTCCTCTACTTTTACACTTAAAAAGATGTTTTCATTCTGAGAGATATCATCTCTTTCAATGCTTGGTGGATCAAGAGTTAAGATGGATCTATGATAGTCATATTCCAATTGCAACAAGTTTATTTTAGCAAAAAATTGATTAAAAAACAATTTCAAAATATATCCATTAAACGATGCGAGAGATATTATAGACACTATCTTTAATATTAGTTAATAAAAATATATTAATAATTAAATATATTTAGTTAATATAAAATTGTAACAAAAATCATTAGTAATGAAAATTATTATTAAATTAATATTCAGAATTAATTAACAGTAAATCTAGTTTATATAGTCGATAGACAATATATCACCCACATTAATAATTATTAGATATGTCATAGGAATCTAATATATAACTAAAATTAATATAGATTATTATATATATATGATATATATAAGATAATTAAGAATTCAATTGGTGTAAGCCTTCAACTTATGGGTTTTAAGAATAAACCTTATATTATAAATGAATGTTATCAAGATAAGCCCCTATATTATAAACCCTAATATTATAATCTCAATATTATAAACTCTATTGTTAAAACCAATATTATAAACCCTATATTAAAATTTAATATTTAGAAACCCTAAATTAAATGCCAATATTTAAACCATATTTACTAAACTCCAAATATTAAAACCCTAATATTATAAACTGTAATATATAACACCAATATATTATAACTCAATATATGAACCCAAATATCAAAACCAAATTATAAACTCTAATACAAACCCAAAATATTAAAAAACCCTAACACTAAAAATTGTATTAAAACCTCAATGTTGTAAACCCTAATGTTATAAAGCCAAATGTGGTTGATACATTGTTTGGCATATATCAAGCACGTGTACAACCACAATAGTAAATATGGTTGAATATTAAGCCAAATATACTATAAACCCAATATTATAAACCTTATATATTAAGCGTCATCTATTAAACCCTAATATATACAAACCCTAATATTAAACCCAATATTATAAACCCAACATTATTAATATTAATATTAATATTATTAAACATTTTAAAACCTTCATTGTGACCAGCCAAGGATGACCTTAATTGACTAAGGTTGACAATGTTTGACTTTGGTCAACCATGGTTGACTATAATTAAATAAGGTTGAGCTACATTGACTCAGGAAAACCATGATTGAATAAGGTTGATTATTATTAAATATGGTAAACATAGGGTTGATCAAGTTTGATTATAATGGTTGACTTTGTTTGACTATGTATGCCTGATGTGGTTGACTATGTTTCATTATTAATTTTAACAAATAATATTAATAGGTGGTTATGTTTCACCAAAGTTGAAGTCTGTTCACTATCAAGCATATTCAAACATATTCGTACATAGTAAACCATATTAGTAAATGTGGTTTACTAATTTTTTTAATGTTGAATTGTGACATTGGAGAAATTGCAATGTAATGTAACATTGCGACAAATTTTGTTACATTGCGACATTGGATAGATTTCTCTATGATTCCATACATTTATTATGTTTGGTTGATGCTGAAGAGTGTTGACTACCAAACATAGTTGAAAATTGTCAAACACATTAGTAAATATCATTGACTAATTTTGTAATGTCACATTATAAACTTGGATAAATTACAATGTAATGTAACATTGTGACAATGTTTGTCATATTGTAATGTTGGATAATAATAAAGGCAATTATGTTTGACCAAAGTTGAGGAGTGTTGACTATCAAACATTGTTAAGTATATTTGGTCAACACTAATAATAATAACTTTATCATTATCACGGTTTGTCAATAAGGTTGGTCAACGCTATAAAATTATTGTTTTAAGGTTGACCAAGTTTGATTACGGTCAACAATTAATAATGTATTGATCATTATAATAATAATTTATTTCACCTTATATTGTTTATTTTATTAGTAAACATTTTTAAATCTTTAATGTGTCCAAACAAGGTTGAGCATGGTTGACTAAGGTTGACATTGTTTGACTTTAGAGAATTATGGATAACTATAATTGAAGGTGGTTAATATAGTCAACCTTATTATTCTTATTATTATTAGTCAACTTCATGAGTATTAGGGTTATAGGGTTGACCAAGTTTGATCATGGCCAACTATTTAAACATCGACTATAATGGTTGACTTTGTATGTCTATGTTTGACTAATGTGGTTGTTTATGTTTCATTACTAATATTAATCAATAATATTAATAGGTGATTATATTTTACCAAAGTTGAAGAGTGTTGTCTATTCAACATAGTCAAACATAGCCAAACATAGTCAACCACATTACTAGATGTGGTTGACTAATTTTGTAATGTCACATTGCAACAATGTTTGCCACAATGTGACGTGGGATAGATTTCTTTACCATTCCATAGATTTCTTATGTTTGATTGAAGTTGAAGAGCCTTGACTATCAAACATAGTCGAACATGTCAACCACATTAGTAAATATGGTTTACTGAATTTGTAATGCTACATTGTGACATTAGATAAATTGCAATGTAATGTAATATTGCAATGTTAGATAAAATGTTTGTCACATTGAAACATTGGATATAATAATAGGCAATTATGTTTGACCGAGGTTGAAGAGTGTTGACTATCAAACATTGTGAGACATGGTCAACCATATTAGTAAATGTGGTTGACTAATTTTCTAATGTGGCATTGGGATGTTGGATAAATTGTGACGATGTTTATCGCATTGTGATGTTTATTTTATTAGCAAACTTTATTTATAGTAATATTGATATTATTATACATTTTTAAATCTTGATAGTGACCGAACAAGAATGTACTTGGTGGAAATGTTTGACTTTGATCAATGATGGTTGATTATAATTGAATATGATTGACTGTGGTTAGATTATGGTTGACCATGTTGGGCCTATTTTTGAACATCACTAATTGCGTTTTGATTATGAATAACTATGTTTAACAATTGTTTGACAATGATTGACCACAATTAACTATAGTTTTCCATGTTCACCATGTTTAAACACTGTTATCTATGTTTTGATTATAAATAACTATGGTTAATGATTCTATGATTATGGTTGATCATGGTTTGACTATGGTTGATCATGATTGAATATGGTTGAACATGGTTTGACTATGATTGACTACCATTTAACCATGGTTTGTCTATGTTCAACCACATTTGAATATGATTGACTCTAGCTGGCCATGCTCTGAATATGGTCTGACTATAGTTGACTATTTTTTGATTATGGGTTGTCTATAGTTGACCATGATTTGACTATGATTACTACTGCAATGGTGGTTTTTGATGGTTAATCATGCTTTGACTATGGTTAACCTAACCATCCACTATAGGCCTCCATGGTAAACCATGGCTATCCACAATGGTTCAATATAGTTCACTATGGTTCACTATAGGTCACGTACAAATAGACCATGATGCCCATGGTAAGTATAGTTCACCATGATAGTCATGTTGATAAATGTTAACTATGATGTACATGTTGACTATAATTAACCATATCAACAATAGTTAAGCATGCATAATATATGTTAATGTATAGATTAATTTATAGCTAAGAAACTATAAATATATAGATTAACATATTATTAATGTGTTAATAATATTTTATTTTATTCTTAATATTATTTAATAAAAACAATTAAATATATAATTTTTTAATTACATATGATAATATTTAATTAATATATTATGTTAATTGGGCCTATTATTAATGTTATTAATACATTATCAAAGTATTAATTAATTATTAATTATTTAAAATATTAATTATTAATATTAACCTTAATATTAAAATTATTAAATATTAATATTAATACTGCCCTTATCATTAAAGTTAACTTTTTGAATATTAATCTTATTAAACTTTATATTTATTAATGCATCTTAATTTATTTATTAACCTTAGCCTTTAACTTTGTAACTGCTTAATGTTATAATGAAGACCGGTAGAATGAGGGAGAATTCCTAGTAGTGGGCTGAGGTGGTCATTAACCTCTTGAGTTCCGAGGATTGACTCAAATCCAACGAAAAAAGATAAAGGTCATGCCCATTGCAAGCAAATGTCATAAAAATGTTGTGTTGAGAAAAACATAATTACTAGAATCCATTAATCACCATTTTGAAATTTGGAGTCTAAAAGGATCACTTGAAACCACACGGATTCTTGACTGGATGTGAGTTTATAGCATACCAGTACAAACCCTAGCCGTGAGGCGCATCGCAATATGTCATAACCTAGTTACATATTTATGTGAAACTTGATAATATGAATTTCAACTCGATAAAATATATAAAATAATTTATTATGCTGAACATAAAGATGAAATAGTATCGAAACCTACCACTATCATTAACGTGTGGTTACCCAAAGTTCCTAGGAAACCAGAATGATCAACATCGCCATGGTATTCAAAACAATAAGATCGCCATGGTATTCAAAACAATAAGATTTGTCTAGCACGTCATAAGGCAATATTACTTCACTACCCTAGCAGATTTGCTTAATACGGTAGACTAGATTCAAATTTATTCTTATTGAAAACTCTTCCACTCTTTTTTAATGATTATTAAAAACTATTGATACAATATGATAAATGATAGTGTGGTTACCCAAAGTTCCTAGGAAACCAGAATGATCAACATCGCCATGGTATTCAAAACAATAAGATTTGTCTAGCACGTCATAAGGCAATATTACTTCACTACCCTAGCAGATTTGCTTAATACGGTAGACTAGATTCAAATTTATTCTTATTGAAAACTCTTCCACTCTTCTTTAATAATTATTAAAAACTATTGATACAGTATGATAGATTTATCACTAATTTATAAGGACAATCAAATTTTCCGCTGTTGTAATCATTCAAAATTGGTAGAACTCATAAAAGCAGGGAAAACATTTTGTTAGAATAAAATCAAAAAATATCTTAAATTTTATCCAATTTTATGAGAGGGTCCCAAAATATAATAATTTGCTTCGAATTTAATTTTCAAAAATTAGTGGAGAAGTATATGACACGAATAATATATATGAAAAAAGAAATCATACAATATATTACTATAATTTTTTAACTATTGGAAATTTTTGCATTTAAATGATGAAAAAATACAATAAAATCTGATATATATTTAAATAAAATATAATATCAAATTATTAAGGAATTTTATCAAAAAAATAAGAAATAACATATAATATTACATTAAGACCCATTTGATAATTTCACAATTTTTTTGATTGATTCTTTCACAGTAAACAACATTGGAATAATAATAAACATGGTTGAGGCTCTCACATCTTTGATAATTCTATTTTTCTATTTATCATAAACAATATAGAAACATTCAAACAACAATCAACTATGTGCGTTAAATGTGCATAATTCTTGATCATCATTTCCATCACAATTGTTGATTTTGAAAAAAACAGTGGCCAAAAGTGGTCCAAGAGCATTAATATGAACAATGTTTCTAGTACTGAAATTTTCATGTGAGATGTAATGAAAGAGGGTGACGCTTCGTTTAGTTAGAATATTGTAAAAACTATCTTGTTAATATTCATGGGTTTTGGAGGTTCATAACCAACCAACTCTTAACAAGGTAAACATAATAGTGGAGCACAACGACACCAACGTATGCATCACCACTAACTATCATAGTTGCCAAATTCGAATTCGAATTCGATTCGGATTCGAATTCGATACGATAAAAATTCGAATGAAAAATTTTCAATTCGAAAAAAATTCGATAATGTAACATTTTTTAAATAATATATTTTCAAGATATTTTTAACTATCTTCTTTCTAATTTATTTTGAATTTTATATAACTTATAACTGTTTATAACAAAAAAAAATTCAGAACCAAATCCACTCAAAAAGAATTTACACTCACCACTTCCCTCCAAACTATATACTCTTTTCAAAAACCTATATTCTTTTTTGGATTTCAAAATTTTATTAATATAAAATCTTTGTTTATTTAGAAAATTAATATTCAAATTTATTTTATAGAAAAATCAATCTCGTTTTTGAAAAAGAACTTTTCTAATTTAAATACTTCCATTTCCTTAACTTTTTAAACCATTTAATACAACATTGAAATTAAAAATTGGGAAATTTCTTCCCCTTCACAATTTGTTTCCATACCCTACTTACAATCCCGCTGCCTTTCCATTTCCTACTACCATTGGCAACTATCTATTTTCTAATTAAAAATCACTTTCTTACTTTCCTATTGCCATTGGCAACTATCTATTTTCTGATTAAAAATCACTTTCTTACTTACAATCCCGCAACCTTTCCATTTCCTACCGCCATTCGATAAATATGTATTTTGTTATTAAGAATCACTGCTGTTACTATCCTCACGTACCCAAATTAGGAAATCCCTGGCATACACTATAAACCGTGCTTAGGGATCATTCTCAGGTACCCAAATTAAGAAATCCGTGCAATAAACTGTAAACCGTGCTTAGGGATCACTTCACTTACTATTCTCTCAGACACACAAATTAACAAATCCCTTAACAAACTATAAACCATGATTTTCTGTTAGCTTGTTCTGTAATCCAAGCTAAGAAACCTTAAATCGAATTGAATTTCCATCGAATTATTCGATGTTCGAATCGAATTGCCAAATTTCCGTATTTATTTCTCCAATACGGGTGTATTTGGTAGCTATACTAACTATCACAATTATTATTAAAAAAATTATATAGTACTATCACAAATTTGATCAGCGTTAAAGATGATTATATTAAAACTAAGAAGACACTAGAGTGAATGAAGAACCCAAATCATCGTATAAGTTCCACGTATATCAGAATCCATCATCAAATCATGTTTTCAAGTAAATTAAGTAATTTTGGTCTCTAGTGTAATTATGATTTTGTGATACTAATTTTGTGTAAGTATGATTTTGTGATACTAATTTTGTTTATAATACATTATGATTTTGGGATACTTAATTTTGTTATAATAATTTGGAAAGATGTTAAAATTGAAAATTATTAATTATCATGTATTAAATTAATAATTGATTTCTAATTTCCCTTTTCATTATGTTTATCAAATATTATTTTATTCTTATCTAATAACCAAATTATGAACCATCATAATAATTATTATTTACCATAAAAAAACTCAATACATAAGACCCTGTAACTAAACAAAGAAAATGAATGAATACCTAAAATCATATTAACTTAATAAAAAGGAAAACCATGTATCTAAATGGAAAGCAATCTCACCAAAATTTTAAGAAAGAAAGTAACCAACGACCAATTGCTAAGATTTATGACGGAACGTATTTTCATATTCATATATGATAGAACCAATAAGTTAGAAGAAAAGTTAAGCAAACTTGTCTCCGCTAAATATTGCCACCAAAGTCAGTAGGTAGATGAAAAGTCAAGCAAATATGCCTCCATTAAAGAGACTTATAGTATTATAAATTAGAATAAGAAAATTAATAATTTGTTTATATTTTTTTTTAATTCGAAAGCTGCCCTTCTATACTTTTACTCGAATTGTGGCATCACGAGTTTGGATGGTCAATCATTATTGCTGGTTTCTAGCAAAGTAGCATTTAAGAATAATCTCACCAATACATTTAACTCAAGACCAACCAGGCATTTAACGCCGACTCCTAACCACTCAAAGAAGGCAAACCCAACGTGAAATATGAGCCCTATAAGCGGTAGGTGTCTCGATAGCCTCATGGGCTCTTAGGTTCGCTTCTAAGAAGCGTTGTCATGAAAAACACATGCTCCTCCTGCGACCTAGGAAGATAATTCTCAGATGTATCGGTTGGTAAGAAAAAATTGTAAAAACTACCTGTTGCAATGAATAGGAAGAATATCATAAATGAACCACATAACCACTACTTCATCCAACGGGTCCTTGATGGTTGGTGGATTAGTGAATGGTTTCTTTCACATTGGATGGCTGGTTAGTGTGATTATTCATTTGGTTAACATTACTTATCAAATTGTGATATGTTTGTTAATGATATAAACAATTTGGATTAGTCAATGTATTTTATACATGGGTCTATTGAGTGGTTGATTGAAGTTAACTTGGTGAAGTGAGTGGTTATTATGATGGTATAAGGTGTTGTTGACAGTATTGAAAAGGAGATTGGATTATATGTGCATATTTTTGTTTTTATTTTAAATATAATTTTATTCTTAGTGATTGGAATGTTGTGTAAGGATATTAAATATAAATTGAAGCATTAATTAAGGTATAAGTGTAGTGTTAGTGAGGGATGTTAATATTTTAAAATTTAATATGAAAGGTGTTGTTGTTTGTAATTAGAAATAGTTTTAAGGAATTATATAAATTATTAATACTTAGTTAATGAGGTTTAGTTTTGATGGTTTATAGGAATACTTGTTATTCAACAAACTTGATTTTGAATCTTATTTGTGACATGTTTACTTAGTCCACATTCATGTTATGTTCTTGCCTAAATATGTTACATGAAAATACAAAAAATATGTAATTGAAATATGGCTTTCAAGTGTACATGCATTTTTTATGGAATACACTTCCAATTTATGAGTGAAAATAAGAAAAATTAAGGAATAAGCAAATCCACAACTTTCTAAGTCCAAGTTTCTAAAGTAACAAAAACATGAAAGAACAAATGAGTTGACATATATGTTTGCATAAGAGGTCCAATTGATTCATGGAAAAAATGGTGTTAATATTGATGCCCCATCATAAACGAGAAAATATATTTCTTGCTATGTGAATGATTCTACATCACCTCTTTATTTATATGTAAGGAAGACTAACCTTGACTTTTGGAAATGGTTCATAATTCACAAATTGTCAACTTCTCTTCCTTTCTTTTCTTTTCTTTTCTTTTTCTTTTCTTTTATTTTTCTTTTCTTTTTCTTTTTCTTTTTTTCTTTTTCTTTTTCTTTTTTCTTATTTTCTTTTCTTTTCTTTTCTTTTCTTTTCTTCTCTTTTTCTTCTTCTTTTTCTATTTCCTCTTCTCTTTTTTTTTTTTTTTTTTTTTTTTTTGGATTGGACTAATTCTATTAATCAAAAATATGGTACAAGAAGATACATTCAAGAGAGATAGAAAATCGGCAACCGGAAATGATAGGACTATCAACCTCGGTTCTGGAGAAGAAGTGAAACAAGCAAGAAGCTACAACATATGGCTGGAAGCAAAAAGATTGACTTCTAACCATAATGGGCAGAAGCCTCAACATGAAGCTTTTTCCCTTTCATTTTTTTGACTTCAACCCAACCATCTTGGGGTGAATGAGCAATAACAACTTGAAGATTGGGGTTCTCCACAAGGGGGCCCTCCTTTTCTGAATCAGAGGAGGAGGTCAAATGGACACATTTTTGAGTGATGGTTGTATCGGAGGACTGCGCCGACCCAACAGTGGAAGGGACCAGGGAATGAGGGGCTTGATCCAATTCGGCATCGCTACCTTCATCTTCAGAGCTGGAGGAATCAGAATCCATGACTGGAGGTGGAGAGAAAGGAGCCCATCGTTTGGACTTGGGCTTGGAGAGGTTATCCTTATTCTTTTTTGCTAAGAGAGATGGGCATGTGTTCTACAAATGCCCTGTTTGGTGGCAATGGCAGCAATGGAATGTAGTATTTTAATAATCTAGTGTCTGGGTCCAGACAAAGTCGTTTATCTTGAGATTGATTTGGTATGGAAGTACTTTTCTCAAATCTAACTCCACACATATTCTGGCATATGTGTAGAGACCTTTGGTTTCCTGCCAAAAATCTCCCATAAGGAAACTGCCCAAGGTGTTGCCTATAGCTCTATAGGTAGTAGTATGCCATAAGTGGGCAGGTAAGTTTGGAAGCCTAATCCATACAGGTGTCCTGGTAATGACTGCAGTTGCTGGATCAAAATCTGGGAACCAAGGAGTCAAGAAGAGCCCTATAGTTCCCGTGAACCGAGGGCCTTCTTCTAAACCCTTTTCATAATGCCTACTATTATCAAATAGAACAATGAAGTAACCTTTTGAACAGAAACTGATCTTACAATGATGAGTCCAGTTTGCATGGATCCATGCCTAGATATCCTGAGATCACGGCCACAGTCCGTTAAATCTGCAAATGATGGCTCTTTCTGCAAATTCTTGAAGTTGGATTGCAAGACCTTCATGGGTGATTTCAACAGAGGGAGCTTCTTTTATCTTATCAACCAAAAAGGGCTTAAGTTTAAGGGCCTCTAGGGGTTTGGGGTTCTCAGAGTGTACTGCATCTTTGTATGAGAAAGGAGGAGCAGAGGATGACTGTCCCACTACACCTCCTCTCAAACAAAGGGTTACCACCGAAAGAGTTGTTTCTAGTAATGTTGTAAGAAGAGAGGGGAAGAAGGTCTTCAAATTGTTTACCTTGAAAGATAAGTCTCTGAAGGCCTGAAGGGATCCCAATCCATCGTTCTAGATCCACTTTGATATCCAACACCAGATCCAAAAACCTGACCCATTGCAGGATGGTTCTGCCTATAGGTTGAGAAATTTGGATCTGAAGGGAGTCAAGGAAGTGCCCAGACATAGTGCGAGGGCCTCTTGTGCATCCGAGAGTAAATCTGCCATAGCGATGATAGGGAGGGGATTTCTCCTTTATAAGCATATCTGGCGAGTTTGAAAATTATATCCACTACTTGCTTATGGCAGAGAGGACAACAGCCCCATCTTTGCCAAAGGATGCCCTGTGCAGAGGCTTGCTAGCCTGCCATTTTAGCTCTACAACCCATTCATTATGTATTGTGAGCATTGGCACCTCTGCAGGCAGATATGGTAGGTTCAAGAGGTAGATGCGCTACTGGCTGTAGCAATCCAACACTAATTGGATTGTGGTTGTAGCGAGTTTGGAATCACCATGAACAATGAGAATGGTCTTGTGGGTATCCTCCATGAATTCTCGCTGGCCCTTTTTGCATGAAACTGCATAGTGAAAATGCTCTTCATTGATATCCATCGACTGATCCATGGCCACTGCATACTGCACCTCTACACCAGGCAGCTGGAGAGGAAAATCCAGCCTCGGTGGACGTTTCCTCTTGAGCGGCGGCGAGGGGCCCTTGCAGCCAAAAACCAAATCATTCTCTAGGCTCTTCTCCTCTGGGACACCGATACACAGAGACATGGCCCTCTGCTACACTATTTTCATCAGGCTTTTGCCTGCATCGCTCCGCAAAATATTCTCATCTCTAATTGCCAACACAGGCCGAAGCCGAGACCCCGCAAAAACTAGTCTGAATACCCCCACTCTTGGGTGTCCATTGTGGGAAGGGGTTTTTGGTTCAAGACTTCGTAGACCAGCAATGGCTTCCATCCTCTCTTTTCATGCAACCTCAATTCACAACATTCACAAATTTTCAACTCATGCACTTCAAATTTTAGGAATTAGAATTTAATTCAAAATAATACTTCGAAAAAAGAAGTGTCAGATTACCTTCACCCTTTGTATATTCCTTTGATATTCTTGTTGTAACTCTCCAATTAGTCAATGAAAACATTGCAATATGCACTGATAGAGTTGTGTTGGAGATTTGTTATACTCGCATACATATAGTGCTAGATGTGAATCCATTAATAAAAATAGTGAGGGAAGGAGCATGAGATTCCATTTTGATACATTTTTTGGCATATTTTTATATTTTTTAGCCATTGGTTTTTTCAACCCATTGTAATTTAATACCTATTAAAAGGGATAATGGTTGTAGCTAGGTTAATGGATTATGGTTTTAGATACTAAAAAATACATAAATATTGTGTTCTAAATGGTCCAATTAATATAATTAAGAAGGTAAAAGTATGGATCCAAGTTAGATCAATTTTCTCTATTAATTGTTTCTAGGGTAAATCTATGTATGTTGTGCATAAGACACTATTGTTATTTTTGTTTTACCTAATAATCCATATGAATTGCTTCACTTATATAGGTTTACAACTTTGATTTGGTATCAAATTGAGGTTGTTGACTTTAGGGGGATGACTTTGTCACTATATTTGACCTTATTCTTAGAGGAGAATGTTTTTCTTGGGTCCATGATAAACTTGGCTTCAATGGGAGTTCTATAACAAACATTCTCATGTGGAAGAGAATGGAAATTAGTTCTACAATCAAGGTTGAGAAACTTATTGGTCAAATATTTGAGTTATGGAAGCTCAAGATGGAAGAAATTCTCATAGATAAAGAATAGAGGATCATTGTAGATCTTTTTATTCTACCTATGGGTATGGTCATGCCAAACTAGACACAATTATATAGGAAGTCCAAAGGTACAATCTAGTTATGCTTTTCAGATTAATTTTTATTGAATGTCTCAAGAGAAGATACAACCGAGATGTTATGAGATAAATTAGTGGACTTATATCAGTCTGATTGTCTAGTAATAAAAAATTCATTTGAGAGAAGTTGTACCTCTTTAGGATTAATGATGATGATTCCATGAAAGAAAATCTCAATATATTTAATGTTATCTCAAGCCAATTTTATCAATTGATATTAAAAATTCTAAAGAAGAAGTTGTAGCTATTGGTAGTAATACAACCACATCAATGTTTGATTAAATGATTATATTTGTATTATCAAAATAATTGAGGTAGAAAACCAAAAATACTTAGAGTAAGGATGCCTTAATTGTGAGAGGTTTCCCCACTAAGAGAAGGAAAAGTGAGTCGCGAATGAGTATAGTGAAATATAAAGGTAGATCAAATATCTAGGAAAATGTATAAACAAATGTTGGAAATGCAATAAAATGAAGGAACATATGAATGAAATTAAGTCAATACTAAAGGAATGACAAGATAAATAGAAAATTTATGTTAATGCATACAAGGTCGAGCAAAACTATGGAGTTGTGGGTAGATTATTCTTGTGGGTAAGACCAAAAAGTGTTCAATTAAGTTTTGTGAAGCCAATTTCTTGTCATGAAATGTATAATCATTTTATGTTTTAGGAAGAAATGGATGAATTATATACCATGTTCCACTTCATATATCACTAGAATATATGCATGATGCCTTTCATGTTTTACTATAATGTCATAATATTCACAACTTTTCACATGTTGTTGATATAGGTTACTCATTGTGGACTGGTATACTTGACAACTTTAGCATCACTTGATAGACTACGTAAAAGTCCAATGAAATAGTGGTAGTCTAAGTTCCACTACTTGGGGGAGGGGGGTGTGTGGTAATTGAGACGTTTAAATACATTCCATACTTGTTTAGAAGTTTGGGATGAAATATACATTATGAGGGTGTGTGTATAGTGCCACATTTGATTTGATTTTCAAGGAAAACTAAATATTATTATTGGAAAGAATTTGTTTTTAAATCACTTGGATATTTGAATAATACTATGGTGATGAAACATGAACTTTTTATGATATGATTGAGTTTAAATTGATGATTATTAGATGGTTGATTTATAAGCTTATATGATATCATATATGAACTAAATATGTATAGACAATACATAATTGCTGATAATGATTTCTATGATTTGGGTAATTTGAAATGAAAATATGGATATTAATTTGTAGATATTGTTCATGGTTAACCTATTATTAAATAAAATCATAGGGGTATAGGGACATGATATTTCACATTCTATTAGAATCAAAATTTAGTTAGGGGACAATGAAAGTTATTTAGTTAAGTTAAAGTTTGATTTGGATTATGAATGTTATCAATGTGTATTGTTGTGTGTGCAAGAATGGGGGATACATATCAATCAATGTATGGGTAATGAGTTCAAAGGGGGAGTGCACATAGTACCATTAAAAGAGAAGAATCAATATTCTTGTTTCCACCTACTAGCACTCCTTTTATGGCATGGGTTGAAAGATAATGACACTTTTACTCTAACGTTGTAATTTTAATGAGGATATTCAGTGAACTCAAACTCTCACAAGAATTAGCTGAGGGGTGGGAAATAAGGTGATAACCTTATTACTTAATGACCATTATTCCTTCAAAAAAGCGAAATAAAGGTGAGTTAATAGTTTATCCATTGTTGTACCATTTATCCACCTAGAAAAATTGGACCTAATACAATAAAGTAATATTTGAAGGGCCTGAGATGCATCGAGCCTTTGATTTTTTTAATGAATTATAAATTTGATAGTTAAATTGAAAATTATCGAAAAAATTATTTAATATTCATATATGTTAAGAATAAAATTATCATATAGTGATGTAAGAGCACGAGACTTGGAGGGAAAAATCTTCAAACTTACTCCAAAAAAAACAAAAAAACCTACAAGCAAAGGAGTGAGATCTTTTAGCCATCAATTTCCATGTTTTCTAGTTAAGCACAAGGATAGAATCTAGGAATAAATCATGATGTAATAAGTGTTGATTAGTTAATCTGTAGTGGAGGTTCTTGAGGAGAATACCTCGTAGAACGGATAGGATTAGTTAGCATAGTGGATCTTCTCGAGGAGAATGCCTCGTGGAATTGATAGCAATAATAAATTTTAGCCTCCGTTTTAGGATCTAGTTGTTAAATCGAACCAATGTATATGTAACTTTTATGATATTGTAAAGGGATTTTGATCAAGTGGGTTTATCTCATATTGTTGAAGGAAAAGTTGAACTTATCTCTGTATTGGTCGATACCGGAGGGATTGTGACCCCCGAAACCCTTTCTATGCATTTGAACACCTGTTTGTCTGTTAAATCTGGTATTTATGTGTATCTTTGGCTCCATGCAGTGTTTTTCTTTTAAGTCTTTACAATAGTGGTTCAGTATAGTTTCCCAGTTAATACTTTGATTGAAGCCAATTTGAATGTGTTTCCTTCATATCAGTGTCCTCTGTTTTGATTTTACACATCGTTTAGTCCCGCAAGATAAATTTTGGTTTACACTAAGAACCAGCGAAAAACTTAGTCTGAATTGAGAATCTAGACTTGAAATCTTATAATGTGTGGCTGATACCCATATTGGGTCCAGAAGCATTATTGCATCGCAGTGCTTGAGTGGAGTGGGACTGGCCTTTTGAACCGCTAAAATCCGAAGTTGTAACACATTCGGATCCAAACTATTATAGAGGAGGACTTATAGTCTATCGAGTCCGTGAATCATTATCACATTGCAAGTTTTAAGAGAAAAGAGCCTCTTGAGGGAACATTGAAGCCACTAATTGCGATCGCCTATAGTACTATAGTGTTATCGCATCGAGAAAGGGCCATTAGCGGAGCACGATAGTGTTGTTCCATTTCTTGTGGAATCATCGATAGTGACCCACTAATAGTTTTATTCCATTTCTTATGGAATAAACCTCGTCGATAGTGTATTTGAATGTTAACGCATTCCTTTGGGGAAAACAACACCGATAATGTATTTTCATTTGAGTTGCATTATAAGCAATTGAAACCGCTGATAGTGTATTTTATGCATATTTGTGTTATTGCCATTCTAAATAGCGTTGATAGTGAATTACGTTATTCATATGGAATTACAGCTCTGATAGTGAGGAAAAGGGGCTCTGTTATGAAAATTCTTCCCGATACAAGGATTGGGGCAATTAATGGAAAAGGATTAGTGGTAGTGGCTAAAAAGGGAAAATTTACAAACAGTCAGTCTAGAAATAGATGACTGATACTCCAGTGGAGGAAGAAGAAGGAATTTTGTTAGATTTAGAAGAAATTGTAGCAGGGTTGGTGCGGTTTTCAATGTCGCCTGCACCCAGGCCACCATTACTGCTATTAGAGCAAACTATTGATACTAAATTGAATCTTAGAAGCGAGAGAAGGAAATCTAATATGGATTTCAGAGTTGGAAGAGGACGAGGACGTGGTAGAAGAGGTCGACCAATTGCAAATGCTGAGGTGATGGAAGCTATGCAATAGATGTAGGCTAGGTTAGAAGCATTAATAGCAGGGAGAAATATAGATGATGGGGATGTTAGTGAGCCTGAGGTTGAAGTTGAAGAAGAGGAGGAAACTGTAGTAGTTACTCTTGAGATGAGATTCTTCCAATTAGTGTTGAGATCCATAGCTAGGCCAAACACTGAGGTTTCAATATATGAAGGAGGACTGAATCTAGAAGAATTGATAGATTGGATTAACGTCATGGAGAAATTCTTTGATTATGAAGAAACAGAAGATGAGAAGAAAGTAAATTTTGTTGTTACCAAGCTAAAAGGATACACAACACTTTGGTGGGATGGAGTTCAGGAAGAAAGAAAGATTCTTTGCAAGAATCCAATCAGAAATTGGAATGAGATGGTAGCAAAGCTAAGAGGTAAGTTTCCACCAAGTAATTATCAGCAAACCTTGTTCAGACAGATGCAGAATCTTACACAGAGGTCTATGACAGTGAGATAATATACAGAGTAATTCTGTAAGGTAAGCATAAGAGCTAGACAAACTTAGGATACAAATGAGAAGGTGGCTAGATATGTGAATGATCTTACGATGGACCTTCAAGATGAGATAAGCATACTGTCTCCCAAAATAGTAGAAGAAGCTTATCAGATGGTACTAAAAGCTGAAGAAAAACTCATAAGGAAGCAGTCTGCTAGAGGAAGAGGTACTTTCCAAGGAAAAGGAAGTCAAGGTGGTAGAGGAATATCTACAACACCTAAAGATGGAGCTAGCAGTAGCCCAAACTAGCATGCACCCAGAATAGGTGATGCAAGTGGCAGAGGGATTTTTTCTAGAGGAAAAGGAGGCAAAGGAAGGGGAAGAGAAGTAATATGTTACAGATGTAAAAAAATTGGGACATAGAGCTTTTGAGTGCCCAGAGAATGCAGAAACAAGTCATAGGAATGTCATTGTTGCTCAAGTTGAAGAAGAAGTAGTAGCAGTGACAGAAGAAGAAAATGTACTAGAGAGAGGAGAATCTTTGGTAGTCAATAAATATTTGATCAAGCCAGCAAAGGAGATAGTTGAACCATCACAAAGAAAGACTTTGTTCATAATAGCGTGTAAGGTTCAAAGGAAATGCTGTCAGATGATCATTGATAATTGCAGCACTGATAATTTGATCTCCACAGAAGTGGTGGAGAAATTGAAGTTGAAGGTAATGAAACATCCAGCACCTTACAAGGTGTCATGGTTACAAAAGGGACATCAGTTGTTAGTGAGTGAACAGTGTGAAGTAGAGTTACAGTTGGGCAAGTATAAGGATACAATTGTATGTGATGTGATGCCCATGGATGTGTGTCACATATTTCTTGGAAGACCTTGGCAATATGACAAAGGAGCTATGCATGATGGGAAAGGAAACACCTACAAGTTTGGTAATGATGGTGTCAATCATACATTGCTTCCTATGGGAGAAGAGGATGCATTAGGAAAGAAGACTGATCCAAAAACTCTATTGCTAGAAGGAAAGGAATAATTACAACAGATTGAAGAAAATGAGGTAAATTTTACTATAATTTTCAAGCCCAAGGTAATAATGAATTCTACTAAAGTTTATGATTTACCTATTGATATTCAAGAAATGTTGGACAACTATTGTGATATCATTATTGATGATTTTCCTAATGAGTTACCACCCATTAGAAGAATTAGCCATCATATAGATTTGATTCCTGGAGAAAATCTACCTAACAAAGTAACTTACAGAATGACTCCCACAGAAAATGAAGAGGTTAGGAAGCAGGCTCAATAATTGCTTAACAAAGGATTGATCAAAGAAAGTTTGAGTCCTTGTGCAATACCAATAGTGTTGAGTCCAAAGAAATATGGAGGCTCGAGAATGTGTATTGATTGAAGAGCCATCAATAAAATCACAATCAAGTACAAATTTCCTTTACCTAGAATCAAAGATTTGATGGATTGTTTGAGTGGAGCAAAGTATTTTACAAAACTAGATCTTAAGAGTGGGTATCATCAGATAAGGATAAGAGAAGGGGATGGGTGGAAAACTACTTTTAAGACAAATGAAGGATTGTATGAATGTAGAGTAATGCCTTTTGCGTTGTCAAATGCACCAAGTACGTTTATGAGAGTCATGAATGAAGTTCTTAAATAGTTTATTGGTAAATTTGTAATAGTATATCTGGACAATATATTAATTTACAGCATGTCTAAGAAGAAGCACATAAGACATATGAATTATGTCTTACAAAGATTACAGCAAGAGAAATTATTGTTGAATTTGAAGAAATGTTCATTAATGAAAGAGGAATTAGTGTATTTGGATTTTGTTGTTTCTATTGAAGGATTGAAGATGGATCCAGAGAAGATCAAGGAAATCATGGGGTGCCTTCACCTAAAAGTGTTTTTGAGGTAAGAAGTTTTCATGGTCTTGCTAGTTTTTATAGGAAATTCATAAGCAATTTCAGTAAGATCAATGCTCCTATTGTTGAGACCATAAAGAACGATAAGAAACCATTTATATGAACAACTAAAGCAGAAAACATTTTTCAGCTATTGAGGAAGAAGATCACTGAAAAACCTATTTTGGGTCTACCTGATTTTAGTAAACCTTTCCAAGTGAAATGTGATGCCAGTGGAGAAGCTATTGGAGGTGTTTTAAGTCAGGAAGATAGAACTATAACTTAAATTTTAGTGAAAATTTGAATGATTCAAAGAAGAAGTATTCGTCTTATGATAAAGAGTTCTATGCAGTTGTGTAGTCATTGAAGAAGTGGAGACATTATCTAATGTCAAAAGAGTTCATACTTTATTAAGATAACCATGCATTGTAGTATATTATGCAGTAGCCAAAGCTTAACCAAAAACATGCTAAATGGGGAGAGTATCTTCAAGGTTTCCATTTTGTCTTGAAGCACATAAATGGCTAATCAAACAAAGTTGCAGATGCCTTAAGTAGGAGAAATGTATTACTTCAAGAGAGTCAAATTCAATTGTTGGGTTTTCATTTTCTTAAAGAATTGTATGAGACAGATTCAGATTTTAAAGAGGCATTTGAAGCTTGTAAGAATCCTATTTTAATGGATAGGAATAGATGGTTGGATTATTTCTTACAACATGGACCGTTGTTTAAAGGAAATCAGCTCTGCATACCAAACTGTTCTATGAGAGAGAACTTAATCAAAGAGAAACATAGTGGTGGACTTGTTGGACATTTTGGTATAGAGAAGACTTATGAATAGTTGAGCATATTTTATTTCTAGCTGAAAATGAGACCTGAAGTGGAAAAGTATGTGAAAACTTGCAAAATCTATCAATATGCAAAGGGAAGAAGCCAAAAGAAAGGTTTGTATGTTCCATTACCAATGCCAGATAGGCCTTGGCATATGGTAAGTATGGATTTTGTTTTGGGATTACCAAAAAATCAAAGAGGAAATGATTCAATTTTTGTTGTAGTGGACAAATTTTCAAAAATGGCACATTTTATTCCATGTTATAAAACTAGTGATGCTACTCACATTGCTAATTTCTTTTTCAAGGAGATTGTAAGACTACATGGATTTCCTATGAGTATTGTCTCAGACAGGGATTCCAAATTTGTTGGACATTTCTGGAGGACATTATGGAAGAAGTTGGGAACTAAACTGAGTTTCAGTTCTGCCTATCATCCACAGACTAATGGATAGACTGAAGTTATGAATGGGAGTTTGGAAATTTTTTTAAGGAGTCTTACTGCAGAAAATCCAAAACAGTGGGATCAAGTATTGGCATAAGATGAATATGCATACAATGACTCATGTAATAGGAGTACAGGACATAGTCCATTCCATATAGTTTATGGAATGCACCCAAGAGGAGTATCTGAGCTAAGAAACATGGGAAAAGATGAGATGAGAAGTGTAGAGGGAGACGATTTTGCATCAGAAATATAAGAAATACACGAGCAAGTGAAACAACAACCACTGGATAGAAACATCAAGTACAAAACCAGAGTAGACATGAGAAGAAGAGAGGTGAACTTTGAAGTTGGAGATTTGGTTTTAGCACACCTAAGGAAGGAAAGATTTCCAAAGAGGGAGTATAACAAATTGGAGTTCAAGAAAATTGGACCATGCAAAATATTAAGGAAATTTTCTGCAAATGCATATGAAATTGAATTACCCCCTGATGTTGGAGTATCTCCAATTTTCAATGTTGCTAATCTATACAAGTATGAAGGTGAAACTGTAGATGATACGGAAGAGGATCAGGAGACACATGAAATTAACTGTGTAAAACAATTACCTACAAGAAAAGAATTACAACCGAAAAGGATTTTGGACAAGAAATTGTTCAAGGAAACCAAAGGACAAGAGTACTTTCAGTATTTTCTCAAATGGAAGGATCATCCAATTGTTGAAGCTACATTGGTAACAAAAAACATGCTACAAAAGCTAGGCAGTTCTATAGAAGAGCTCATGGATAGGAGCCCATGAATAATTTTGTCCTCAGGAGTCTGGTGCAGGAGCACGAGACTTGGAGGGAAAAATCTTCAAACTTATTCCAAAAAAAACAAAAAAATATACAAGCAAAGGAGTGGGATCTGTAGCCATCAATTTCCATGTTTTCTAGTGAAGCATAGGGATAGAATCTAGGAATAAATCATGATGTAATAAGTGTTGATTAGTTAAGCTATAGTGGAGATTCTCGAGGGGAATACCTCGTATAATAGATAAGATTAGTTAGTGTAGTGGAGCTTCTCAAGGAGAATGCCTCGCAAGACTAATAGCATTAACAAATTTTAGCCTCTATTTTAGGATCTAGTTGTTAAAATGAACTAGTATATATGTAACTTTTATGATATTGTAAAGGGAGTTTGACTAAGTGGGTTTATCTCGTATTGTTGAAGGAAAAGTTGAATATATTTGTATATTGGTCAATCCCGGAGGCATTGTGACCTCTGAAACACTTTTTATGCATCTGAACACTTGTTTGCCTGTTAAATATGGTATTTATGCGTATCTTTAGGTTCACGCAACATTTTTCTTTTAATTCTTTACAAAAGTGGTTCAACCTGGTTTCCCAGTTAATATTTTGATTGAAGTATATTTGAATGTGTTTCCTTAATATCGGCGTCCTCTGTTTCCATTTTACACGTTGTTTAGTTCCGCAAGCTAAATTCTGGTTTACACTAAGAGCGACTGAAAAACTTAGTCTGAATTGAGAATCCGAACTTGAAATCTTATTAAGTGTGGTTGACACCCATATTGGGTCAGTAAAAACTATCGCATCGTAGTGCTTGATTGGAGAGGGACTAGCCTTTTGAACTGTTGGAATCTGAAGTTGCAACACATTCAGATCTGAAATATTATAAAGGAGGACTTATAGTCTATCGGGTCCACAAATCATTATCGCATCACAAGTTTTAAGCGGAAAGAGCCTGGCGAGGGAACGTTGAAGCTGCTGATTGCGATCGCTAATAGTACTACAATTTTATCGCATTGGGAAAGGGCCATTAGCAGAGTGCGATAGTGTTGTTCCATTTCTCGTGGAATCATTGATAGTTACCCACCAATAGTGTTATTCCATTTCTTATGGAATAAACCCCGACAATAGTGTATTTGCGTGTTAACTCATTCCTTTGGGAAAATAGCGCCGATAGTGTATTTTCATTGTAATTGCATTATGGGCAATTGAAACCAATGATAGTGTATTTTATGCATATTTCTGTTATTGCCATTCTAAAAAGCACTGATAGTGAATTAAGTGATTCCTATGGAATTACAACTCCGATAGTGAGGAGAAAGGTCTCTGTTATGAAAATTTTTCCCGATACAAGGGTTGTGGTGATTAATGGAAAAGGATTGGTGATAGTGGTCGAAAAGGGAAAATTTATAAATAGTCAATCTAGAAATAGATGAATGATACTCTAGTGGAGGAAGAAGAAGGAACTTCATTAGATATAGAAGAAATTGTAGCAAGGTTGGCACGTTTGTCAATATCGCCTACACCCAGGCCACCATATAGTATGCATTATACTTAAAAAAAGAAAGATTAAATCAACACATGAATAAATATGAGAATAATATAATATATCATTATCCCCCAATTTGGGTGATAAAGACGGATAGTACGACAAGGTGGACAACGCATGGGAGAGGATGGCCAGGACGGCCACCTGCTGTCGTCACCATAGATCAAACGATCATGGTGGCACCCTACTTGCCTGCAAGAGTTTCGCGGCAGCGTAGTGGAAGGATTGTGGGGGGAGAGGAGGTAAGAAATAGTGGCGGTAATGGGATGGGACGTGGGCCAGATGGGCTGGGGTACATGATGGTGGTAAGGGTGGGAGAAAAACTTAGTATGCAGCAAAGAGAGGAGGAGATTTGTGCAGTGTAGGCTTTGGTATCTTCGGTGGTCGTGCGTGATTACGGGTATGTCTCCTTTGGCTCTCTTCCTGCATTTCTCTCTGGCTTGCTTAGTATGGTGGAGGAGGGGGGAACATCGGGAATTACTGAGGAGAGGTGGCGTATGAGTGAGTTTGCATTTAAATCTACCATGGATAATAAGGTGAAAGAGGGGGTTAAGCTAGGATTTGTAGGAGAAGGGCTCTGGCTAAGCGGGTCAAAGTTTTGCATGGTGAGGAAGAGCGAGGATCAAAGCAGGGGTAGGTTGGGGAATTGTAGTAGTGGGGCAGAGGATCAGCCCAAGTAATCCATGAACCTTATCCAAGTAGAGGGCAGCATGATAGAGGGCTTGCCCACCTTCTTTGGTCCAGGGGGGAGAGACCTTTGACTCTTCAGAACAACGAGGGTGGTTGGAGTGGGGCAGGAAGGTTAAATGATAAGGAAATGCTGACTGATGGGAAGATTGTAGCTCCCCGAAAGCTAACTTTTGCTATTGATAATTGCAAGCAGGAGGCAATAAAGGAGAAAATGGCTTGCCTGGGTAGAGGTAGGGGTCATGGAGGTAGAGGGCATTAGAGCTAGCTGGGAAGAAGCAATCTGTCAACCTCGGCGCCAACAAGTTAGAGACGAGGTAGGAAAACCATGATATTGGCAATCTAGGAAGCCGCTTGAGCCTATAGAGAAGGGATAGACGCAGACATCCAACAACTAATTCAAGAGATGGAAGACAGTGTAATGGAAAAGGAATCAGAACTAGAGATGGATGAATGGGGAGATATTATCCCCGATCCAGGGCACACCAGAGGTTGAATGATGCTTTATCGAGAAGCTCTACATGTGTACCGGGTTGTAAATCATTTACTAGTGAAGGCTTTGGAGCAGGTGGTAGGAGTAGTGGCAGAAATAGCCCAAGGCATGCCCAATATTAAAAAGGAAATGAAAAACCTGCAGATCATCATGATAATGCAAGATAACAAGCTGGATGAGATCCAACAAAGGCTGATGAAGCTTTCTCCAGCACCAAATGACTCGATGGCAGCACCTGCTAATGCAGATCTTGACACAGATGACCGAAAGGATTAGTCCTTTATAGTTTCTTGTCTGATTATTTTGTGGCTAGCTTTTCTTTTCAGATGTTTTGTATGTTAGTTTGTAGCATGTTTAGTGTTTTTAGATCTGTAGTTCACATAACATAGATGGAAAGACTAATTCAATTTTGTTTTTGGATGGCTTATAACAAACTCAGGTGCCCAACAAACTTGGTTTCCCATATGGGCAAGTTGAGGCCACCAAAATGTTGTACCTGGTTCAACTTGTTTTATAAATAGAAAAGGAAGGTACTACCCTAGCTTACAAAAAAAATATATAGTATATCATTATATTAAGGAAAATCTAGTTGATTAAAAATATTAAGAAAAATAAATAGATTTAAGAGAATGTGTACAAAATGAAATGAAATTAATTATTAATTAGTAAAAGCTAATTATCAACGGTTTCCTAAATTTAGAAGACGAAATATGAATTCAAATTGAAATTGAATGGTAGGAAGAAAACATAGGCTTGGGAGATGTTAATGTGAAGGAATATATAATTGTGAAAGGTGGTTTCCTATATACTTTTAAAATATTAATTTATGAAAAAATAAAGAAAAAACCTAGAAAACTAATTAATAAAGTGTCTATAAAATGAAATCATTTTAATTATTAATTAGTAAAATATATTTGCTAATACATTTTTGAATTTAAAAGAAAAAAAGGAATAAGAATTGAAATTGAAATTGAAGTGTACGAAAATAAACATAAGCTTAGGAGAAATAAAAGTGGACTAACATATAACTAAGTTAAATAAGTATATATATACCATTAAAATAAGAAGTCCTGAGAATATAAAGTTACCACCCATGATTGAAAAATATAGTTTGGGAAATTATCAATAAAATTCATTATGTTATATTTGTAAATAAGTAATTATATGTGCACTTGTGCATATAAGTGACACATGTGAGGGTGAATATTGAGCTAACAGAAACTTAGTAAAATATATGTTCTCATGGATTGTACAAGTGGTGCGGACCACTCCTCAATGGGGTGGACACCAACACATCACCCAAGGAAGATGCAGAATTTGCATGCAATGGCCAAGGGTCCTGTCAATACAGACACGTGGTTGGAAAACATGATGGGATTACTAACGTAGAATTTGATGGTGTTCCATCATACAAAGTAGATGGTGATGGAGGTTAGGAAATGTATATCCACAAATTTGGAAAGAATGATGATCTCGAATCATTCATCACTAGCAAGATGGGTATTAATAGACCTAAAAAGTGCCATGGACATTGTTTAGCAAACCTGTTACACATTAAAACTCCTTTGTAGTAAAATGATAATATATTTCTAAAGAGGTGTGCCAAACAAACCACTTGTCCTCCCTCGTATTGTTTTGGGCAAAGCAACATTCTTTTGAATGCACGCGGTTTTCTTCTCCCGCGGGATTATAAAGAGAAATGATGTTGAGGGTAGTGATGATGACGAGTTGTGGTACTTTGTACCAGTTCAAGTTTTATGGTTGCACGTTATCTTCATATGTTAGGTACAATGCAACCTCACTGTGAATTATTTCTCATGCAAGCTCTGCTTAGAGAAATATTTGAGACCAAGGATCCTCCTTATCCTCAAGACATTTCATGTCAATGTTCTTCATATTATTTTTCATATTGCAGCCTCGGGTCCGATATTTGAAATCCTGGTGGTTATTCCCTTTTCGACGCTAGAGGGCCTCAATTTCCTAGGAATTTCATTCAATTATCCAATCTTAGTGTGTGGGGAGTGGTACCCTAATTTTTTATTTTATTTGGTTTAATAGTTTCATTTTCATTGGTTCTTCATTGTTTCAAAAAGGCCTAATGTACCTTCTTAGCTACAATGCGGGAAGGGATTTTATCTATTTCATTATAGTCATAAATTTCCCCTCTGTTCACATCCTATAAATTACAAAACCCTTGTTGTGTGTCAAATTATTATATATTGTCCTCCTTTACTGTCTTAAGTAATTACCTTTAGTGTCAAGGTTTCTGTAGTTTCTCTCAGCTATATAATATCAAAGGTTCTGGGGTGTTCTCTTTACGGTATGGAGGCCTGACTCTACAAGGGGTGTCAATTCTAATTTCATTTTCTCGTCTATCTAGAAGTGTTCTTACAAAGTGGGGCTTGTCCTCAATTCTCTGTATTGATAGCCTTGGTGACGATGCCATTCTCTTTCCAAACCCACCTTATTTGTATTCTCTGAATTTTCTCCAGAGTCTTAATATCTATTTGGATGATATGACTCTCTGTATTCTGAGTCTTGATGACTATATCAGCCTCTTTTCAAACCCTCCATAATGAAATTCTATAAATTTTCTCTCATGTCTTGGTATTTGTATTCTTCTGTTTTTTATATTCCTCCATGGAACAATGCTACCTCAACAAAGAATGGTTAGTCACAGAGGAGGGAGTTCCATGACTACTTCTCAACCTAAGCATTTGTGTGCGTGGACTTTTGTGGCATCTCTTTTCATGTCAATACCTCTAGAATTTTCTCAAGAGATTCAAAAGTTGGAATCTTGGGAATTTGTGGAAAGATCTTACTTTTTAGATTTCCAAATTGTGAATCAGGAACTCAAGTGGATTCCTGACCCGAGTAGACTCAAGAGGCACAAATTACACTTCTTACACTATGTTGTTGGCTATCAACAACTCGACTTATTACTCTTATTAGTCATCCATGATAAACATGTGGATCATTATCTACTTTTTGCAAGATAGGAAGACTTGAAAGGTCTGCTTAGAAGCATCCAAGATTGCTTAGATGATATTTTGGTATGCCTTCATAGGGTCGAGAGGTATGTTGTCTCAGAGTCAGATTCTGACTCGGGAAACATCTGAGATGTTCTTGCTGTCATTGACTCTCCTTTGGTCCACAATGCTCCTCTCGACTCAGTCCCTCTAGCGAATGGAGACCCATTGTATTTGATGGGTATTTCAGATTATCAGTCTTTGCTCATTGCCTTGTGTTTTCTTCATCACTAGTTCAACATCAATAGCTTATGGAAACCATTGTTATACAACTCCAACAATAGTTGTGCATTTATGACCTTGCGAACTCTGTGGTTACCTCCAACGATTTCTAGGGTTTTCTGTTTTTTGAAATTTTGTTGCACTTTGTATTCACAAGAGAGAACTCTATAGTGTAATTTTCGAATAAGAAGCTTCAAAGAGAACATATGTAATGTAATTGTAACAATAGAGTCAATTTATAGAACATAATTTCTCTCTAATTAGCTAATAGTTGTTATGAACAAGGATGTTAAACACTTGCAGAGAATTTGGTTTATAACCATGTATATTTTAATTTCGTCCTTTGATTAATAAAAACTGTGTGCTGATTTACAAAAAAAAAAAAGTGGCACGGACCAAAATAACTATTTAAAGAGATCTTGGGCTTTGATGAAGTGAGTTTTATGCACCTTAACGATGGAAAAATGTTCTAATGTTAACATATTTTTTCATTGGTATTTTTTGAAGGTTTGTTTGTTCAGAAATGGAGATTAAGCTCAAGCTTAATCATTTTATTTTTTAATTATTACTAGTAAAGTATTTTTCCATAAAAGCTTATTATACGGTGAAGATCCTTAAAAAAAAAACGCATGAGAATTGGTACAAAGGTCAACCAATAATCTACAAGTAATGTAAGGTTAGAAATTGAAATAGATTTAATAATTCAAAATCCAAAACTACAATAACTCTTTAAATACTTTTAAAAATAAATATTATTAATATTAAAATTATTTATCAGAAAAATTATTAAATTATATTTTCTTATTAACATAGTTTATTGATATATGTATACATAAATATAATTATTTTGCAGCTCTAATGTTACACATCAACGTTCCTAATCATATGGTGCACATTATTATCTTCACATTTTTTAACCTATTGTATATGATAATGCAAGACATAATATGAGATTAAAAAAAAACAATATATTCATTACGTTAATTTTGATACGGTGATACGGTGACTTTGATTATGATGTTCGAAAGGATGGGAAAATCACGTGGAAAAATCAATCAATTCGAGATCTCATAATACCTAACCTAAAAGAAATCTCACCAACGAGGGAGAAAGAAACCAACCAGCAATTACTAAAGGATTCCCCGCGACGTAACTTCTTTCCCTATCCTTATGAGACAAGTAAGAAGTGAGACAAAATTTACGCAAACATGTCTGCGCGAGAAAAGTATGTAGTGAGATCGAAAGACAAGCGAATGTGTTTCCATTAAATATGGAGAAAATTATTATATAAATTAAAATAAGAAAATAATAATTTGTTCTATTTTATTTTCAGTCAAAAGTTGCCCTCCCATTCTCTTCCTCGATTGTTGCTCAGTTAGTTTGAATTGCTAATCATTGTTGTTGAATTCCAGCCCAGTAATATTTAAGAATAATCTCGCCAGCGCTTAACAACCCCCACGTGAAATATGAGACTTATAAAGTGTAGGTCCCTTGATAGCCTCGTGGGCTTGTTGCTTCGTTTCTAAGAAGCATTTTCATGGCAAGCACATGCTCCTCGCGAGACCTATATGGCAAGTAAATATTGTATAGGTTTGTTAGTGATATCGACAATTTTGATTAGGATATAAGGCGTTGTTGAATAACACAAATTATGTTGGCATAAAAGTGATTATGTGTAGTATATTTTTGGAATTTTTTTTTAATGAATTTTAGTTTTGTGTAACGAATTTTTTATTTTAACATTTGGGAAAGATGTCAAATATATGTAAGGATGAAACATGAGCTCATGTATAATTGAATATATTATTAGTGAGAGATATTAATATTTTAATGTTTATTGTGTTTAGTATTTTGTTTGTTATGAGAAGTGGATTTATGAATTATATAAATTTGGTTAATTAGGTTTATTTTAAGTTGTTGGGAGGGAGAATTGTTATTCTTTCTACCCGAACCAAAATTTAATTGTGACATTTTCATTTAATTTATATGTATTTAATGTCCTTAAAAAATATATTACATGAGAACACAAAAATATTTGTGATTGAAACATGCGTTACAAGTGTACATGCATTATTCATGCAAGAGATTTCTAAACTGAGAGAAAACAAGGAAAATGGAGGGCTAGTGCAATCTACTTCAATTTTTCCTTAAGCTACAATTCAATTGGATTTCTTAACTAATTCCCTCAATAAAACTATGCATATTCCTAGATTATAAAACATTATGAATCAATAGTGTGAACTTGTGTCTATAATTCATTCTTGTCTTAATTCTCGAGGCCAAATAATGTAACAAAATTGGAGTTATATATTTGGATTTCTTGTTGGAGAAAATTATAGGTAAGGACTTTATAAATGATGTGGAAATGGAAAATATGTAAAATGCATAATATAATCTAAATGTGGAATGTTATCCAATATCAACCATGTTTACTAAGTTAAGTAGAAAAACACTATAGGCAAGGATTTGTTCTCACCCGTTTTTGTAAGATATAAAAGGATGATCCACTCCTTGTAGATAAGTAAGATTGAATAATATCCATGGCCATAAATTGATTGTTTGCCCTATATCTAGGCCCAAAAAAATTATTGACCTCTTTAGTGTCGATAACAATAGGAGGATAGGTCTAATATCTATTAAAATAGTGAATGTATCTCGGGATCTAAGCATCCATTGAACCTATGTGTGTGTGCCATTTGAAAAAGACTATATTTGAATGGTGTCAGGTTTCTTGTAAAGAACAACATATCTGCAGTGAGGTCCAATGTGGTGGAATAATTGCACAAGGTCAGATTTTCTACATTGTGGATATATCTGGGATTGCACAACATGTGGTGTTAATTGTGATGTGTATAATTGAAACACCTTGAATTTCCTTGAAACTATATGTAATGTAAAATCTACAGATTACACAAAGAGAACAGACCCAGTGGGGCCTGTTTGTACAAATTAGTTGTAAAATGCCATAGAGGCACAATAATGACCACATAGGTGCCACAATGGATCCACGAGTGGTGTGGAGTAATTACGGTGATGTGGAAGAGCCACATGGGTCATATGTGGGTGTTGCGTAGCATTGTCCTACTAATGTAGCAAGAGTTAATTGGTCAAACTTTAAAAGCACATAACTTTCAAAATAAAATTTAGATTGAAATAAAATTTATATGGAAAAAAATCTCTTGATGAGCAAGATAAGATGGTATTTTGATAAAATAATTCCACAAACTTTTGAGAAGAAGGATTTTCGGTAACCCCATCTTGATAATGCACTTTGGAGGTTGGTTTAATCATAAAGTAACACCTCCCAAGGTCCATGATAGCATAAGGGATTGTAGGGGTGTTACAATCACCTATAGATACACCTGAAATGACCAAAAGTTGACCTGTCAAGAATATGCAATTTATAGAGCCCAAACCAGTTACCGACCGTAGAAAATATCAATCAATTTCCATAAACAAAGTTTGTAGATAGAGGGGAGTAATCCTCATATAGCATGATCACAAGCTCATTATGCATTGTTGTATGCCAAATTTATGCTTGTAGATATATTAGAAGGAAGCCTCACAAAAGTTGAAGTAAACAACAAGGGAGAAAATACTAACGTAGAATCCACTATGTCGATCGTTTTCTCTAACAGAGACTTCAATTCCTCAAACTTAGTAGTTTAATGAGGATCATCATGTCCAATAAATGAAATCTTGCCTTAATCCATCATTGAAACTAGTATCCATGGGGTAAAGGAACCACACTCATAGAAAGAGATAATTAGTTCCAGATCCATTAATGTGCTCCCATGCATCCTCAAGATCAACAAACATGGTAACCCATTCTTTGTTCACTAGATGAGTTTCTCTTACTATTGTAAGGATAGGTGTGGAAAACTATCATGTTATAGAGTTAGTTGATCAAGGTTCTTTAGGAAAGGTGTACAAATTCAAGCACAACTATAGAGGAAAGACAATTTCCATGAAGTTTATCTTAAAGCATGGAAAGACCTGAGAAAAATAAATTGACAATATGAGGCAAGAAATTGATCTATTGCAATAGTTGAAGCATGGATAATCTCATAGAGATGTTAGATGCACTTTGAAATTCCATAGGAGTTTTCTGTTGTCATAGTATTGGCAAAGGGTGAACTATTTGAGATTCTTGAAGATGACAAATATGTTCCTAGAGTTGATAGTCTTATATTTTTTGTTGATTGCTCACTGCATATTAGCTAAATTATGGCACAAAGGAAAAAGTTTCGAGGAACAATCAGAAAATAGTTATCCGGAGTAGAAATCAAACCAATGCCTTTAGAGAATTAACATTTTAACAAAAATAAATAATTCTTATTAATATTTTAATGTAGAGAATGTGAATCATAAATAAAATATTTCATGTGAACTACCTATATATTATTAAAACAAGTGAAAATTAAAAAAATATTATATTTAGAGAATTTTATTACTATAGTTAAAACATTTTATTAGTGTGTTTCTCAAAATCAACATACACCTATCTCTGCTCCATATTTTCCAAGATCCAAGAGGAATTAAATGTTTAGAGGTGCAAAAATTTCCTCAAAATTTTCACTTAAAAAAAGGTTTGTATTTTAAGAGATTTAATCTCTAGGTGTTTGGTAAATTAAGAGTTAAGATGGATTTATGTTGATTATATTCTGATTGCAACAAATTCATTTTGATTAGAGACAAGTTCAAAATATATCCTTTAATTGATGTGAAAACTATTCTAGTCACTATCTTTACTATTACTTAATAAAAATGTATTTTAATAAAAATATATTATAACTTAATAAAAAGTTTAGTTAAGATAAACTATAATGGAACCATTAATTAATTAAGAGTTTAAAACCAAAGCTCTCACTTTCGTTCTTTTCCGCCTCAAGCTTTGCAAAAGGTTTATCAATGATACTTGTGTCATTTTTCCCCATGGAGGCAAGAAGTTAGAAGAGATCCTTCATCATATAAACTCTTAATCTCACTCCATCAAAACCATAATGGAGGTTAAGGTTGATGGTTGCCTTCCTTTCCTTGATATTTCCCTATGTAGATTGGAAGATGGGTTCTTATCACATCGAGTTTTCCATAAAAAAAATTTTAAGATCTACTAGTTGGAAAGAAAAAATGAGCATGAGTATCCTACATGAAGAAAACAATCACTACTTCATCAAGAATGGCAGGTGGATCACTGTATTGTTTTATTTTTTAAGTTTGATTATTCATTTTGCTAAAAGTACTTAACAAATTGTGTAAACTGTATATAGGTTTTTTAATGATATGGAAAATTTTGATTAGGGTATAAGCTATTGTTGAATAACAAAAAATATGTTAGCATAAAAGTGATTATGTGTAGTATATTTTTGGAATTTTTTAATGAAATTTTAGTTTTTTGCAAGTGAATTTTTTATTTTAACATTATTGAACGATGTCAAATATATGTGAGGCATGGAGCACAAGTTCATGTATACAATAGAGTATTAATATGGAATAAATTATTAGTGAGAGATAT
Source organism: Pinus taeda (assembly GCA_000404065.3). Classification (NCBI taxonomy): domain Eukaryota; kingdom Viridiplantae; phylum Streptophyta; class Pinopsida; order Pinales; family Pinaceae; genus Pinus; species Pinus taeda. The sequence goes on from APFE030417886.1 coordinate 69,980, forward strand.
TAATATTTTAATGTTTATTATGTTTAGTATGTCAAATATATGTGAGACATGAATCACGAGTTCATGTATACAATAGTGTATTAATATGGAATATATTATTACCGGGAGATATTAATATTATAATGTTTAGTATTTTGTTTGTAATGAGAAGTGGGTTTATGAATTATATCAATTTGGTTAAATATGTTTATTCTAAGTTGTTGAGAAGAAGAATTGTTATTATTTATACCTAGAATCAAAATTTATTTGTGACACTTTTGTTCAATTTATATACACTTATTGTCTTTAAAAAATCTATTATATGACAACACAAAAATATTTGCAATTGAAACATGTGTTGCAAGTTTACATGCATTATGCATGCAAGAGATTTATAAGCTATGAAAGAAAACAAGAAAAATGGAGGGTGGGTGGAATCTAGTACAAATTTTCCTTTAGCAACAATTCAATTGGATCTTTTGACTATTTCCTTGAACAAAAAGGATCATATTCATAGATGATGGAACATTATGAATCAATATCATTGAACTTGTGTCTATAATTCATTCTTGTCATAATTCTCCAGGTCAAATAAAATAACAAAATTGGAGTTATAAATATGTATTTTTTGTTGGAGAAAATTATAGGTAAGGAATTTGTAAAGAATGTGGTTAGACATAAGATGTAAAATATATACTTTAAGTTTAATGTGGAAGGTTACAACATCAACCATATTTACTACGTTAAGTAGCCAAATCCCACATGTAAGGATTTGTTCTCACCCATTTTTTTAAGATATAAAAGGTTGATCCACTCCTTGTAGATAAGTAAGATTGAATGATAAAAGTAGATTTTCCTAGTAAGGAAAAATCCATTTCATTTACAAATTTAAAACGTGAGGCTTGTGGGTAATGGCCCATAGACCTATTGGAAGCATTTAACATTGCGCTCAACCTTAAAACCCCAGACCATTCAACTATCGGAATAACACGGGAAACCCCGCTCTTAACACATAAGTCATATTTCAAATATTATAAACTCACATTCATAAATCATTGGGTCGGTCTCTTGCTCAATCGCTTTTTTGACACGCTTTCCATTCTCCATTCTCCAATCAAATAAAATTGCACGATAATCCTCCACCGTGGATCTAACACAATTGATCCAACAACTGTCAACGATTTCAGGTGGACAAATATCATGGGGATTACCCACCCGAAAGCGGTTTCCTCTCTCCTCCCAAGAGCTACATTTCGCTCGGTTCATGGAATCGGGTGCTCACCCCAAATTACCACTTACCACTTCTACCTCTCCTAAAATACCACTTTATCTTGAGAAACCACCTCTTCACTAATTATCTTTAGTGCTCTTCCACCATGCGATGATTATTAGATCTAAACCATCAATGGTTCTCGTTCTTTGTCACCTACACCATTGATCTTCTACTTATTGATGGATCTTTGTACTTAACATAGATTTGTCACACCCTAAAAACACTCAGATCACTCATATTATCATTGGATCACCATTGATCCTTACAGTGATCGATGGTCGATCAGCACACTTACAAATGAGATTTAAGCAATCGACACACACACACACACACACACACACACACACATATATACAACAGAATTGAAAAGGACATAATACACAGACATGTGAAAATCCATAGAACACATAATCTATTCATTATACAACATTGAATACAGGCCAAGGCATTTCAGCCTTAGAAACAAGTTCCCTCTCGAATACATTTTGATTACTCTCGGCTTACAAATATTTATCTATCGCTCTATCTCATCTCTCCCCTATTGAACACGCATGTTCATCATATATATAAATTATATATATTATTAATAATTATATATATATATATATATATATATATAATATATATTATTATATATATAAGGGAACATTGGATCGGATCACTGTGAAGGATTCGATCACATCCTTTCCTTGAATCTTTCAATTAATCCCTCTATATGCATACATATGGCAGATTACATTTAATTAAGTCCATCAAATTGGCTATATTTTAACATAAATGTCCCCTGTTTTGCTTCGATGGTCCACGTCTCCTTGCTCTACATTAGATTCCTTGTTTAATTAAGAGTGCCAGATGCTCCTGCATCAATATCCCAAGGCACAAAAATTTATGACCTCTTGGTCATATGCTTCTCCTTATACCCTAGCAATTCTACCCACTTCTGATCTATAAATGAGATCTTACACTAATATTAAGGTATTACAGACTCATTTGCAAGATTTTCCTATATTACTTAATGCAACGGATTGAAAAGATTGCAAATAATATAGAAAATGAAGTAGTTGTAGAAACATAATAGATACACACATAACACAGGAAATAATCAAGGAGTTCACCCAAAACTCTTGGGCTACGTCTCCTGGCCCAACCTTCAGTGGTGACCTCTCTATTATGTCTTCAAGGGAAGATTTTTTACAAGTGTGAGCTCAAATTGAGTCTCAACACAACAAGAAGAAAACAACAGGGCTTTACTTGGATCCCCCAAGTATTTTTTAGTACACAAACTCTCCCTCTCACTCTTTCTTTCTGTCCTATCTCTGTCTCAGCACTGCCTACTCCTGTCTCTGTCATTCAGTGGCTTTTAAGCCAATCGGCACTTGTCTGTTCATTTTCCCTTTCGGGCTTTTCGACTTCTGTCCTCTTTCCATTCAAATCCCCTTTGAGAGTTAACCAATCATGGTGTAACATGTTCAGATATGGTGGCCATCTGTTATGAAACAGAAGGGATTATCAGTGTATGAGAAATCCCAAAACAAACGTTCTTTGTTTACACAGAGAAATACACGGTACCACTGTAAAAATCCGCCAAACTGTCATTTATCAAACTTCAAATATTATCAATTCCGCCCTGTAATCCTTTCAGATCTGTCTTTGGGGTGCTATCACAAGTATAATGTTGATCCATGTGGTCATTGATCCAAAAGTTGCTATTGATTTCGGTTGGCTTATGCACATGGATATTACCCGCCCGAAAAGGCGGTTTTCTCTCTCCGGCGCCAAGTCACGTGCCAACCAATGTACAGGCTCTTGTGGAGCCCATCCAATGTCGCTTACCACCTGATACCCACCCGAAATCGTGCTCATTATGGAACGCAAAATATATATTGTTGCATGTATAAACCCTTTCAGTTCTGTATTATCCTTCATTCACATTTCCTTTGTTTTTTGTTTATTTAAAAAAAATGCAAATTTACATAGAAAAACCCTTTTCTTCCAGAAATCAAAATATATATATTTGTACCCATAAGACCCATCGAGTCTAGCTTTATCGCAAGTTACATATCTATTGGCCCTGCTCCTTTGTATTGTCGCGCTGCAATTTTGTGATGTGACATGTCACAATCGTATAGCGCATAGTCCTCAGGCCCTAGTAACTCCTTCTGTGTGTGTATTGGTGATGCAATGACATGAGTAGATCTGGACTGTTGGTTTGCGTGTGTAGATCAACGACTATTCTTTAGTCGTGTCGATCGCTATTGCGATTTCCCATAAGGTCGCTTCTGATGGACTCCACTTTCCACCTTTGACTGTGATATGCCAATCAAATATGGATCGTTGATCACCCAAATCCAACAGATCCTATGCATCATTCTTTTGACCTATGATAGGCTCTATTTTCTCTTTTTCTTCATGTTTTTCTCTCCTGATAGTGTTTTCCGCCATTTTGAAAGGTTCATCCTTTGTGATAGTTTTTTTTGTTTTTGAATACTAAGAGGATTTTTTAGATCCATTTTGGATCACACCTTCCCATTGAAGAGCTTTTGGACCAACAAAAGTTGGCTTTTAAGCATCGATCAAGTGAGGATACAACTTCCTCACTTGTCCAATCTCTATCCATCATGCATTGCTTGGTTTTGAACCTTTGAGTCTAATTTTGAGGTACTCAACATCCCCTCTGCACGTAGTTCTCACCTTCATGTCCAGAACTGTGTCTTCCTATAACTCATTGAGATATTCAAGTGATAGATCATCAATAGAAGGCAACTGACTTTGCTCTTTGGGATCTTCAATCAATGAAGGTTCATATAGTCTCAAGTTGTCTCCGTTAATGACTGAATAGATATGCATATAAGTTTGCAAATCAAGGCAAAAATCATTTTCACTAATTTTCTCAAGAATCTTGAAAGGCCCATATCTTATTGGTTTCAGCTTCTTACCTTCACCTTGCATTTTGTCTTTGCTGATGTACAACTAGACTTGATCACCAAATTGGAAGCTATGCTCAATTCGATACTTGTCACGCCTTGCCTTGTACTTGCCCTCACTTCTTTCTAGTTGTTCCTACACTGCCTGGTGAATTTCTTGGATCTTTTCAATGAACTTAGTTGTTTTGTCCACATCACTGTGTCCATCAACTGCTATGTCTTTACTAAAGACAAAATAAAAGGGAGACTTTGGTGTGAAAGGAAAACAAGTCTCAAGAGGAGATCTCTGAGTAGAAGAGTGCTTGGCATGGTTGTAAGCATGTTGCACATAACACAAATGTTAATTCGAAATATTGGGATGATTGTTGCAATACCCTCTGAGCAATTGGATCATTGTCCTATTGACCACCTCTATTTGACCATCTATTTGTGGATGAAATGTTGTGCTTTTGTTCAATATGGTGTCCATCAACTCCCATAGACTTGACCAAAACTTCCCAACAAATCGGGAGTCTCGATCAGAAACAATGGAAGTGGGTAACCCAAAATCAACCCATACATGCTAAAAGAACAACTTCGCTATTTGTTCAGCTATAATCTTCTTGTTACAAGGTATTAAAATACACATTTTGTTGAACCTATCCACAATAACATATAAATAATCATGACCTTTTCTATATTTTGGAAATCCCCCAACAAAGTCCATGGAAACACTTTCCCAAGGACGAGAAGGAACTGGAAGTGGAGTGTACAATCCTAATTTTCTATTACTAAGCTTACTTTTAACACACATATTACACCTTTTAATATATCTAAAAATTATTTCATGCATTCTTGGCCAATAACAGAACCTTTGCAACTATGCAACTATTTTACTTACACCAACATGACCTGATATAAGAGAAGTATGTGCTTCTCAGATTATGTTAACTCTTTCAGTTTGTGGAATGCATAACTTTCCCAAATGATACAGGAGTTGGTCCTTAACATAATAATCGAATTCTTCTACTTGTTTGCCATGACTTAAGGTTGCATATACATCTTTAAAATCTACATCTTGAGCATATTGTTCAATGTAGCTTTCATGCATTACTGAGTTATGCTTAAGTATAGTATATGCATTTATGATTGGTCTTGATAGAATATCTGGAATCATATTTGTGTATTCCTTTCTTATATTTGATGACAAGACGAAATTGTTGTTGAAAACCCATCCACCTATAATGTCTTGATTGATGCAATTTAGTTTGTGAGTGAAAATATTGAAGTGGTTGATGATCTGTATGTATAATTGTTTCTTCGCCCATTAGGTAATGTTTCCACTTTTTCACACTCTGTACTAAAGCATACAATTCTTTATCATATGTGGGATAATTAACTACTGCAGAATTAAATGTCTCAAAATGATAGCATATGGGTTTACTATGTTGCATCAATACTACTCTCATGGCATAGTCACTAGCATATACTTCAATCTCAAATGGTCGTTGAAGATCTGGAAGTGTTAGTACTAGTTTTGTACTAATTTTTTTTTTCAAGGTATCAAAGGCTTTCTGCTATTTGCCTTCCCACTGAAACACCCTGTTCAATCGTGTTAAAGCATGTAAGGGAGTCGCAATCAAGGAGAAGTTAGCAATAAACTTTCTCCAACATTGTGCTACTCCTAGGAAACACCTAACTTTTGTAGCAGATTTGGGTTTAGGCCAGTTCGCTATGACTTTGACCTTAGAGGGATCTATCTTCAATTCACTACCCCCATAATATGACCCAAATAATTTAAAGATGTTTTTCCAAATTCACATTTTGATAACTTCACATAGAGATTTTCTCTTTTCAAAGCATCTAAAGTCTGCTTTACATGATTCAAATGTTCTTCCCATGTTTTACTGAAAACAAGAATGTCATCTAAATAGACAATTACAAAATCATCAATAAAAGGTCTGAGTACATCATTCATAACTCTCATAAAAGTGGCAAGAGAATTAGTTAAGCCAAAAGGCATAACCAACCATTCATACAGCCCTTGCATTGTCTTAAAAGCAGTCTTCCATGCATCTTGTTCTGCAACTCTGACCTAATGATAGCCACTATGCAAGTCTAACTTGGAAAATTAAACTGCTTTTTTCAACTGATCTAATAGATCACCAATGTGAGGAAGAGGATAACAATTCTTGGTTGTTATTTTATTCATTGCTCTGTAATCAATGCACATCCTCCATGAACCATGTTTCCTTCTCACCAATACGATTGGACATCGACATGGTGATGTGCTTAGTCTTATGAACCCTTTATTGAGCAATTGTTGTACTTGCTTCTTGATCTCTGCATTCTCTAAAGCAAATAACATGTACATTCTGATGTTAGGCAATGGAGCATCTTGTTGCAAATGAATATCACGTACTATTTCCCTTTTGGGTAGTAGACCTTTAGGTTCTTGAAATAGGATATCATATTCTGAAACAACTTTAACTAAATTAGCTTTCTGTTTAGCATCATAGCCTTCAAATACATTGGTTTTATCAGGGCTCTTTTCCTTTACAACTAGTAGTAAAACTTGCTTGCATGAATTTACAATTATTTTCATCTGCCCTGAGTTTATGAGAGAGTAGTTATTTTTTAGTTTATGAGCTCTTACAATATATTCTATTCCATTTTTAGTGAGTTGATACTTATTTTCAACTCGATAAAAATTGGCTTTTCTGTCATACAAGTGAGGACTTCCCAAAACAATACCACATATATCCAAGGGAACTATATCTAACTCAGCCTCATCTACAAATGTTGACCCAATAGTAAACCTATGTTTACATTGTCTAGCCACTTGTAGCTTTGCTTTATCACATACCCAACCTAATGGACATGGCTTCTTGTGAGGTGTTGTTAGTAAGCCCAACTTCTTTACAATTGTTTCAGAAATCAAGTTTACTTGTGATCCACTATGAAATAAAGTATCAATCTTTTGGTGCTTGGAAATGACCCTAATATGAAAAAGCTCATGTCTTTTACTGTCATTATCTTCATTATCAATACATTGTGCAGAATTACTTGTAGATGCTTTGACATTTTTACTTTTTATACCTGTGGCTGTGAGTGTTGTTTCATCACCTGAGTCTGACCCCAAGTCTTTCTAAATGGAAGCAACTGTATTCTTCTTCTTACCACCAAACTTCTTGGGTTTTAGCTCTGGATGCAAAGACTAGCAGTGTTCATCAACGTGTCCATCCTTCTTACAATGTGTGCATGAAGGTTTGTCTTTTTGTATAGCATTTTTCTTCCTCTCTTTCCATTTCATCTTCTTCTTTTCCTTATTCTTACTTGCAGAGGTTTTCATGATCCCCCAATCTCTAGGTTCACATTCTTTCCTATAGCTTCTATATGTGTAGCTTGAACTGATACAACATCTAGGCTAGTAGGTTTAAACATGAGAATGGTGTGCTTCAAATAGCTATGCATACCACCTATATACTTCAACAAAGTTTTAGGTGAGTCTAGGGATATGCCTAGAGTTAAAGCTATTTTTCTAAATTCCTAGGTATAACTTTGCAAACTTTGGCCCTTTAATTGGAAAAGAGTTTTCCAACCATCATTGCTTGTTGCATATAATTTAGTAGATAGAATTGGTTTTCAATGGCATAAACAAATTCATTCCAGGTAAAAAGAATTTTACCATGTTTCTTCAGATCAGCTTTTGTCTTGCCTTCCCACCACACTAGTGCAGTTCCTCCCAGGCGAATGCTAGCCAACTAAATATTTCTCCTTTCCGAATCAATGTTCTGCAACCTACAATATACATCAATCTGTCTAATCTAGTTATCTAGTTTTTTTGCATTTAATTCTCCATCATATATTGGAAAATCAAATTTCACATCTAATTTAATCAAAGATGTTTTCTTCTTTTTCTTTTCAGGGCTAGGAGATGAGTATGATGGAGGTGATGGTGGAGGAGATGATGGAGGAGGTTTTTCCCCTTTCCCTTTTCCGTCTGGGGCATCTAGAAAAGTTTCCTCTTCTCCTTTGTCTTGTTTGGGGGTTGCAGTGCTTTCACCACGACTTTTCTTAAGTTCTCGATACATCCCTTCCACCATGGCTCTCATGGTTATGAAATTGTCCATGAACTGAGATTCTAATTCTAATTGGGTTTGTTCTACCATTCTCCCCCTGGGATAGACTCTTCCAATTTCTGGATTAGCCTCAACAAGTTCTCCTTCTCCTAGTTTGAGCTTTGACCTAGTTAGCATTCAACAATCCAGCACAAGCATGTCTAACCTTAGCAAACCTAAATCTTTGATACCAATTGATCTGTAAATGAGATCTTAGACTAATATTAAGGTATTATAGACTCATGTGAAAGATTTACCTATATTACGTAGTGCAACGGATCAAAAGGATTGCAAATAATATAGATAATGAAGCAGTTATAGAAACATAATAGATACACACATAACACAACAAATAATCAAGGAGTTCATCCAAAACTCTTGGTCTACGTCTCCTGGTCCAACCTTCAGTGGTGACCTATCTATTATGTCTTCAAGAGTAGAGTTTTTACAAGTGTGAGCTCAAATTGAGTCTCAACACAACAAGAACAAAACAACAGGGCTTTACCTGGATCCCCCAAGTCTTTTTGAGTACACAGACTTTCCCGCTTGCTCTCTGTCTCTATCTTCTCTTTGTCGCAGCACTACCTACTCTTGTCTCTATCATTCAGTGGCTTTTAAGCCAATCAATGCTTGTCTATTCATTTTCCCTTTTAGGCTTTCCGGCTTCCAGCCTTTGTCCATTCAAATCCCCTCTGAGCATTAACCAATCATAGTGTAACATATCCAGGAATGGAAGCCACTTGTGATGAAACAGAAGGGACCATTGGCCTATGGAAAATCCCAAAACAATTATTCTCTGTTTACACAAAGAAATACATAGTAACACTGTAAAAATCTGCCAAACTATCGTTTATTGGTCTTCAAATATTATCAATTCTGCCATGTAATCCTTTTGGATCCATCTTTGGGGCATTATCACAAGTCCACCATTGATCCATGTGATCATTGATCAAACAGTTGCTATTGATTTCAGGTGGCTTATGCACACGGAGATTACCCGCTTGGAAAGGCGGTTTTCTCTCTCCGACGCCAAGCCACGTGTCGGCTAGTGTATTGGCTTGGGCGGAACCCATACAATACCGCTTACCACCTGAGGCCTGCCTAAAATCCACTCATTATGGAACTCAAAATATATCGCTACGTGTATAAACCCTTTCGGGTCCATTTTATCGCTCCGTTTACATTTCCTTTGTTTTTCGTTTATTTAATGAAAATTTGAATTTACATAGAAAAACCCTTTTCTTCCGGAACTCAAAATATATATATATTTGTACCCACAAGACCCATCGGGTATAGCTTTATCGTAAGTCATATATGTATTGGCCCCGGTCCTCTATATTGTCGTGATGCGATTTTGAGATGCGACATATCGCAATCACATATCGCATAGTCCTTGGGCCTGGTAAGTCCTTCTGTGTGTGCATTGGTGATCCGATGGAATGACTAGATCTAGACCATGGATCTACATGCATAGATCAAAGACTCTCATTTAATCGCATCGATCTCTATCACAATTTCCCATAAGGCCACTTCCAGTGGACTCTGCTTGCCACCTCCGACTGTGATATGTCGATCAGATCTGGACCATTGATTGGCGACATCTAACAACTCCTATGCATCGTTCTTTTGACCTCTGATAGAATCTGTTTTCTCCTGTCTTCATGTTTTTCTCTCTCGATAGTGTTTTCCGCCATTTTTAAAGGTTCATCCTTTGCGATAGATTTTTTTGTTTCTGAAGAATTAGAGGGGCTTTTTGATACATTTTGGATCAACTTCTCAATGGAATTGCCTTCATGATGTTCTGTGAGCTGCAACTAACCTCTATAGTAATAGTCTTCTCTGCTACACGATACCTCACCAAACTTTCTCCTCTGAGCTTTAGTCTTTTGGCATCCTCCTGGTTCTCTTCTCTGGAACCAATTGAGTACTCCTCCCTCTAAGTTTGTTGCAAGTCGTCTCACCTTCGGCTGCCACTATCTACATGAAAATAAAGACCATAAACTCTCCATATTTCAAATAACTGTACCTCCTTCTCCTTTTGCTTGCAGTCCTTCTTCCTTCTCCCAGGAAATATTTCCCTTAACCTTAACCTTTTCCTGCTTTGATACGAAATGATGAAAGGATATTTTTTTGATAAGGCAAATTCCCTTCCATTGAAAAATTTAGATCCTGACGCCTGTGGGTTATCGCCCACCTATTAGAAGTGTTTAACATTGCACTCAGCCTCAAAACCCGGGGCCATTCAACAATCGGCATAACACGAGAAACCTTGCTCCGAACACATAACACGAACTTCAAATATTATACACCCACATTCATAAATCGTTGGGTCCATCTCTCAGTCCATCGCCTTTCTGTTGTGCTTTCCATTCTCCGATCTCTAATCAAATCAACTTGAATGAAAATCCTCCATCGTGGATCTAACACACTTGATCTGACGGCTGTCAGAGATTTTGGGTGGACAAATAGCACAAGGATTACCCGCTCGAAAGCGGTTTCCCCTCTCCTCCCAAGTGGTACGTGTCACTTGTTTGTTGGAATCGGGTGCTCACCCCGAATTACTACTTACCACTTCTACCTCACCCGAAATACCACTTTGTCTCAAGAAACCACTTGTTCGTTGATTATCTTTTGTGCTCTTCCACCATGCGATGACCATTAGATATAAAGGATCGATGGTTCTTATTCCTTGTCGCCTACGCCGTTGATCTTCTGCTTATTGATGGATCTCTACACTTAACACAAATTTGTCACACCCTTAGAACACTCACATCACTCATATTATCATTGGATCACCATCGATCCTTACAGTGATCGATG
>APFE030417886.1:84357-94980 GCA_000404065.3 Pinus taeda
ATATTTCATTTATATATTAATAAAAAAATGTAACCAGCGCACAACTATATAATCTTGAAAATTCAAATGATTGTAAGTAAAGATATAAGGTTCTTTACGAAGATTTATCAAATAAGATGCCATTATTATATTCATTATAATATCTAAACCACATTATTTTTACATGGATAAATCATCATGGTTTATTTTTATTTTTCATTATTTTGTATTACATATCATCATGGTTTATTTTTATTTTTCATTATTTTGTATTACATTTTTTAATATAAAAATATAACAGTACATTATAATAATCAAAAGATTATTATAAAAATAAAAACTAGGAACGCACTAGATTGAAAGAACCACTCAAATCATTTTATAAAGTCCAAGTACATTAGAATCCATGTCAAACAATGTTTTTAAGTAATTTTGGTATCTATGTTAACTATGATTTCGGTGATATTTAATAAACGAGTTGTCTTGGGAAGAATGTTAAAATTGATAAATATTAATTACCATCCACTAAGTCAATAATTAATTTCCATTATATTCATGGAATATTATTAATCATTAATTTAGTACATGTTTCTTAATATTTACCATCAAAACTACATGGAGAAATGAATCAATACATAAAAATCATATAAGTAAAAGAAAGGAATATTACTAAAAAGAATCTCACCAAAATCGTATGTAAGAAAGTAAGTAATTACTAATTGCTAAGATTTCTTAGGAGAAAATGTATTTCCATATCCTTCTAGGAGAGAACTAATAAGTTAGAAGAAAATTTAATCAAACTTGTATCTACTAAATATGGCTAACAAAGTCAGTGGTTAGATTAAACATTAAACAAATATGAAGAAATAGACTTATCAATATTATAAACTAGCATAACCACATTAATAAATTTCGTCGATATACATCGATAGGCATATATCAATCACATGCACAACCATATTACTAAATGTGGTCGTGTTGATGGTTTTGGACCTGCCAACATTCAAGGGATCTCATCGGCATGAAGTCCCAACTAGACCTCAGACCATTTGGTGTAGGAGTCCCATCTAGTATGATAGCTCGGTTTCCATTATCTTAAATATATGCCTTAGCTCTTGCTTGTCAGCACATGAGAGGGTTCTGCTTTGTCATCGAACAATGATGTGCCTGGTGAGTGATTATTGTCACTTGTGTCAAAGTTTTTTCACTACAGAGGGAGAGGGTGGAAGTGAGTCTCAAGTTGAAAGGGTATAGTCCCAACTTTGATAGAGACATACAACACAACAAGACCTGCACAACTTCCAATGGGGTAGTCCAATAGATGTGGTAGTCAAAAACACAAGGTGAGCAGATAGCACATAAAAAACCCAATTGAATAGCCCACATGGGTGCAATGGGCGTTATAACAAGTTTACAAGAATGAATATGTTGAGTGTCTAGTAGGATAACCTACATGGGCGAGACAACGTTAAAAAATCATACAACACATTTCCAACAACATATGCACTAAAGCAACCGAAATAGTTCAACTATCTTAATATAGGTTAAAGAAACATGCATTACAAGCATCCAAATAATAGTCTTACAAACGAAAACAATACATGTGTGAAAACATGATGGCTTGTTAACAGGCTTCTGAATTAAGTGAATGTTCCAAGATGCATGCATACACCATTACATCACTAACCCCAACAGTAGGGATTTGGTTGCACTACTCGCTCCTCAAAGAAAATATTAAAGACTCTCAAGGCTATGTAGGAGGAGCCAAGTTGAAAGTTCTTTGCATGTACAAATGAGGGGTACTTATCACCAAGGGTAAAACTGGCCCTTGTGACTGTTCATCTTCCCTCATGATTGTTTGGCTTACATGACTCTTCAACTTTACATGACTCTTCATATTTACGTGTGGGTCTCTTGGACTTCCACATTACATTTCATTGATTACAACAATGTGGCCCATAGTAGTGATGTGGCCAAGATTACTCATGACATGACTTGACACGACAAAGATGGCATGTTCATGTTGTTGCTTCTGTGCATAACAGGTTGCAGTGTTGCTGAGTGATGGATGTGCTCTTGGTGTATCATAGCTTCACCTCCGCATGGCAAAGTGTGTGGAGACTTCGATGGTCTTGATTTTCACCTGATATTTAATGTGCACATTGCTCCTTCGCTTATACTTTGGCATGCTCCATGTGCTCATCCATTCGCGAAAAAATCTCATCGCATGCATTCCTTCTTCGTCCATTCATGAAACAATCTCCTCGCATGCACTCCTTATTCATCATCACGTCATGTCTCATCCATGTACCTGTATCTGCAATCGCTCATGATGAGACGGAATCAAATCGAGAAATATCCTAGTCTACCGTGATGCTCTTTTGTTTTCTTTTGGATGTAAGTGACCAGGAGAAAGGGCAAGGCTTTGAAACTACGCAAGGAATATTTCAAGTTAGGATCTGAGCTCCAGACACTATTCATGAAAATTGCGGAGAGGTCACTAGGAGGCTGAGGCTGACTCGGATGGTGGGAATATCTGTGCATTTTTTAAAGGGAGAAAGTGAAGGAAGAAGGGGAGACTGGTAGAAAAATCTATGCAATTTCTTCGAGGAGCTGGCAACGGCCTATGAGAGGCTACTCAGAAAAATTGCGCAATTTTTATGGGGAGTTGGTAGTGGGCTCTGGTAGGCTGCTGGAAAAAACTGAACAGAGATGGGAGGCTAGCCTGTCGGACATCCTGTAGAGTTTCTAAGCTGAGTGGGATGTTGGGCAGTTGGGAGAGTGGTGATGAAAACTGCGCAATTTTTTGCGTGAGCAATAGGCTGGTAGACTCGATGACTGGCTCAAAAAACAACACAATTTTTTAGGGTAGTGCAGTGACGGACACGAGGTGTCTGTCCAGCATGTCTACATAGTTTCTTCAATCAGATGAAGTGGGCATTCTTGGCATCTTCTGCACAATATTTTGAAGGAGTGAGGCCTGCAAACACTACCAGGTCAAACTCTTTGGTTGACAAGTTGGAGGCTCAGTCAATGTGCTTGTAGGTAGTGCAAGTTAAAATGGCTTTTTAGCAAACTTTTGCGTTGTTCTAGGTGACAGTCGGTCGAGTTGATTCCGCGATTGTGTAGTGTAGAATTCTTGGGAGGTAGCCTCAACCTCTATACAATTTTGGGCAACAGTATATGATCACTGAGTGTTGAATCTGCACAATGCAGCTCAACGGATGTACGACTGTTGAAGGATGGTTTAGTCGATAGAGTTTCGAAAAAATGACAAACTGTGTGAACGAGTGACTTTGTACATGCATGAACTTGCAAACACACACTCAACATGACTTGATGACAAGACGCCTCGAACCATCAAGAAAACATACACTAAGTGTGACTGACTAACGATACGAGTGACAAGTGTGATACTTGTGATATATCTTTCAACGACCGTGACAACACTTGCATGACAGTGCATACAAATTCATGTGTGAGGGTGACGGATGTTTACATAGCGAATACAACTTGTACACATGAAAATGGACCTTATGAATATACCAGAACATGGTTGCAAGCATGAAATTGTGACCAACATGCAAAAAGATGTCCGATGAATGGTTGAATGAGGTGGGTACAAAGACTTAACATGAGCTCATGGGGTGAGCCCGAGTGCTTACAAACATCAAGTAGAAATCCAAGGAAGGCTCCAAAATTAGATGCAAACCAAAATTTTGGAGGGTGTTCCAGCCACTACAACAATTGGCGACACACTGGTTGAAGTCCTGCTTCTCTGTTTTGATCCATTGATAGCAAAGGGCCTCAGTATTTCACGGAGTATTAAATCACCATGCAGGTTACTTTGGATTCCCTACTTACCCCATGGATAGGCATGGTTCACCTTTCACCAACTCAATTAATCACAACGACAAGTCTCAGCTTGGTCACAATGTTTCAGAATCGAGAAGGGTAGTTTGGCATGTGAGTTAAAAATTTTCAGAGTATAAGTTTTCATCTTTGGTGTTTCTTTGCTACCAGCAGGCCTAGACAATACCTTGGTGGAGTCATGTAGGAACACACACATTGATCCACTACCAGCAAGCCTGGTGAGTATCCCGGTGGAGTTGCATGCTTCACCTCTCTACACAGGAAGCCTTTCTGTTCTTTCACCTTTGTATTTTCTTAAGAGGACTATGCATAGGTACCTATTGATTTTTGTGGTAGAAGAGGGATCCTAACTTATTCAGAGTAGAAGAGGTTCGTACTTTGAAGAAGCATGTAAGAGTTCTGACATAGGTTTGTTCATTTAGATTTTCCCCTTCTTCGTTTTTACTAGTTGGATGAGCTTGAACAAACATAGCCGAAGGCTGATGTTAGGCATAGGGTTTCCCAGTGTGGATAGAGGTTTATGGTTGGACCCAAGCTTCCCTTGTAGACAACTTGTATTTTCTATTAAGACTTCATCAGCCAAAGGTTACAACCAAGCATAGAAAGGGTGGACACAAGATTGATCAAGTGTCGTAGTGTCACAAGACTCTTTAGATTTTAGCCACATACTCATTCAAAAGCTAGAACTGAGTAGAGGGAAGCACTTATTTAAAAAAACAAAAATATGGTGATACTAAGAAAACAAGACAAAACACAAATAGTAAGAAAAGTGAAAAAAAACAACAAGAAAGTAAAGCGAGCAAGAAAACAAACCAAACCAAGTTAGCAAGCAAACAAAAATGAAAACCAAAAAGAAAAGTCAAGAAAGAAAGAAAAAACTACCCCTACACCTACGCTAAATAGTTTGGGTTAGGTGAAATGAAATTTGCGTTGAAGCCATCGCATTCGTACCCGACCTGCAACCACATAGATACAAGCGATTAAGATAGATAAAAAAATAGTGTGCAACAAAAAATACAAAAACTTGAGAAACTTGCACATGAGAGAGAA
Organism: Pinus taeda; assembly: GCA_000404065.3. Lineage (NCBI taxonomy): Eukaryota > Viridiplantae > Streptophyta > Pinopsida > Pinales > Pinaceae > Pinus > Pinus taeda. Next base: position 89,260 of record APFE030417886.1, read on the forward strand.
GGTCTCACCTATTGGCAAAAAGATGTGTCACAACCACCAAACACACATGCTTAACTCTTCGATGACTACTGTTTTCCAACAAACCTCGGAGGTATCCAACTAGTGTGTGTTCTTCTACACCAAGTTTCTTAGCAAGTGAGAGGGAGGACTGAATCTTGTTACCTGCAACATGACTCGCCAAGTAAGATTGTTCTAACCATTCAGTAATTGGATCATAAAATTTTCAATGAATGTTTTGAAAGAATCATGATCTTTGAAAACATGGATTCCTGATTCGAGAGAGGGGATCACATGGGAATATGGTACGGACAGATAGATCTGATCATTCTCATCGGTCATGTCAAGACAATGAGGGCTTGCCATAGACATCAGTGCCGGATGAAGTGCCTCACCTTCTTGACATAAGTCTGAGGAGAAAGATGTTACAGGATGAAGATCATAGTGCACGAAGTGATTGCCATTGGATGTACTATTGGGAAAATGATAAACTACATGAAAAAAACCCAAGATAGAAGAACAATCAGACTAGTTGGTCAAGGTGCGAGATTCCCACCTTGACATGAACAAAGAAAATTTTTGAACAATCTTGTGAATGCTCTGAATGAGGAACAAAGTTCGTTGTGCACTAGATATGACAAAGCAGCCACGTATAACTAGTGAAAAATTGTGTAGGCATCATGTTCATCATAGAAATGTAGAAAGGATTCCAGCACTTTGAATGTGTGAAGTCAATTGAGGTGTGGTGAAATGAGAGTAACTTGATTCGCATGATTGATTGTGCACTCATCATCACACAGGGAGATTGTTGGTGTGCTGAGTGGGCAGATTTGACATGAAAAATTCACAAGAAGACCAAGGAGCTTATTACTAGAGAGAACACCTGATAAGTATGATTCTAGATAAAGATAGTCTTTGAGATTATCAACTTCACTATTTCTTTCTTGCATGAGGGATGGACACTCCCAAATCGAATTGAATTTAAGAGAAGTGCATGAAGACAAACATGATGTAATAGACTCGTGGATTCAGTCATTAGTGAAAATCTGAAATTTTGAAATATCTCACCTGGATTTGTAAATATTCTTTACACGGGGATCCATGTCAAGTGCAACAATGCATATAGATAGATTGTGTGTGAGAAACCATATTTTATTTGGATATAGGAACCTACTAGAGTCACGAGGTTGCACCATAAGCATCAATGGACCTTGAAGTTCCACAACTCCCTAGAACATCCCTTAACTTTCTAGAATTGAAAATTTCTATTTGTAGATGTGACCCAGATCCTGCATTGCTTGAGGATGGTTGTTGTTGCTGATTTCAAAAATTCTCTTAGGATGGCAACCATCTCTGTCATGGGTCTCATAAAATTTTCTAGCTTCAATAAGTTGACTTGACAAGTTGTTGTCACACAACACACAAGATGATGACGAGTGGCAAGAGTCATATGCGTTCATATGATTTTCATCATGGACATCCTCACTACCTGGTAGGAATCGAGGAGATAACTCATCAAATGAAGAGGTAAAATAGGCAGTAACTCTGGTGCATTTAGATGCACTATGAACGGTAGGACACACTGGAAACTAAGGTGCAAAGGAAGTTTCGATATAGATGTCTCCTTTGACTAGTGCACATTCCAAATCTGAGTTAGAGTGTACATGAAAGGGAAAAAAATCACATGATTTTCTTGGGTTTTCATCACAACATACGAAACAATGAGAGTGATAACATCCTAAGACTGGAGGTTGATCGAAAGAATTAATTGTGCATGGTGTTTTCCCAAGATTCGTGGATTAAGAATCGGTCAAAAATTGAAGCACAATGTTTTGATGTGAACCAATTTGAAACATAGAATAGGAATTGATTTTTTTTTCACCTTTCTGCTCTCATGCCTATGTAAGGATATTTCCTTTCACATGACCACAATTTGAGCCAACAACTTGAGAATCAATAAAATGCACACAATTGGCTAGTGAAGCAGATTGATGAAGTGAGTCATTGTACCAGGAGTCATGGCTTGTAGATGATGGAGGACGACAGAGATGAAAATGAGACTTGAGTCTTAGGTTATGAATGGTGAGATCCTCTTGTGGAATGGAGGCATGGGTCCTCACCATAGGCTTTCTGATCCATTCTGGAATTCCCTCCATTGGAGTAGTAGACAACTGAGAAGACTATTTTGGAACATGTTGCACAGATTTCTCAACTTTGCAATTGTTACAAGGGGGTACCCACTGCATAGATTTCTCATCTTTACGACCATTGCGAGGAGGTACCCTCTTTGAGAGCAAAGAGGGACGAGGACAAGGAACAAATGGGGTGTTGGGCTCCTCCTTTAAAAAATGAGGGGTCTCATGATATACAATAGTTGAGAAAGAAGGGAAATCAGGAGGTTCACCATTTCAGGAGACATGAACCAAGTGTTTCAACTCTTCACCCATGAAGTCAAGGTCCAAAAAAATGTTAAGGAATTTTGTGATGGAGATGAAGGAAGTGGGTAGAAAAGTCCTCAAATTATTTGTGAGTCTTCATTCTCAAATGAGAGTTATTTCATGGACATTTTGGTGGTTATACATGTTGAAGGCTTGATGGAGCTCCTTGAGGAGAGTGAGAAGGGAATGGATGGAAGCAGGTGGCAGCGTATGGCACAATTGATTAGTACGACCTTCAAGGGGGAGGAAGAAAAGTACACAAACAAGCTCTTCACCGTTGATTTCATGACATTTGTGAAAATGAAGAAAATCAGAAATATGCTTGGTTACAGACATTCTTTCCTCGTCGTCAAACATTAATAAGGACAAGTGATCAAGAAGTTCATCGGGGATAGATAACTAATTAAGGGAGAAATGGGAGAAACACCCTGGGAGCCAAATTACGTATGATCCATTTGGTAAGAGATTCAAACCAGATGTAATGGGCTGAGCTTATCATTTGGCCCTCCTTCTAGCATTAGAAATGTTGACATTGTTGGACCAGCCAAAATTCAGGGGATCTCCTTAGTTTGAAGTCCCAACTAGACCTCACATTATTTGGTGTAGGAGTCCCATCCAGTACGATGGACCGGTTGGCATTTTCTTAAATATATGCCTTAGCTCTTTCTTGTTAGCACATGAAATGGTTTTTACTTTGTCTTTGAACAACAAGGTTCATGTGGCTGGTGAGTGATTAATGCCACTTGTGTCAAAGTCCTTTCGCTGCAGAGGGAGAGGGTGGAAGCAAGTCTCAAGTTGAAAGGAAATAGTCCCAAATGTGATAAAGACACACAAAACAACAGGACATGCATAGCTTCCAATGTAGTAGTCCACAAGGATGTGGTAGTTTCACAAACATAAGGTGAAGAGATATCACGTACAACACCCAACAGAATAGTTCACGTGGGTGCGATAGACGTTATAACAAGTTTATAAGAATGAGTCTATCAAGTGTTCGACAGGATAGCCCACATGGGAAAGACAACATTAGCAACTGATACAACACATTTCCAACAACATATGCACTAAAACAACGAAAATAATTCAATCGTCTTAATATAGGTTAAAGAAACATGCATTACAAGCGTCCAAAGAATAGTCTTCCAAACAAATAAAATACATGTGTGAAAGCGTGTTGACATGTTAATAGGCTTCTGAATTAAGTGAAAGTTCCAAGACACATCCGTACACCATTACATCACTAACACTGATAGTAAGGAATTAGAGCCACTACTCGTTCCTCAAAGAAAAGATTACAGACTCTCAAGGCTATGTAGGAGGAGCCAAGGTGAAAAGTCCTTTGCATGTACAAATGAGGGGTACTTATAGCCAATGGTAAAATTGGCCCTTGTTATTGTTCCAATTCCCTCAGGATTGTTTGACTTACATGACTCTTCAACTTTACATGACTCTTCAAATTTACATATGGGTCACTTAGACTTCCACGTTACATTACATTGATTACAACTGTGTGTCCCACAGTAGTGATGTGGCGGAGATCACTCATGACATGAATTGACAGGACAAAAATGGTGTGTTCATGCTACTGGTGGTGTGCATGTCGACTTGCAATGATGTTGAGTGATGGATGTTCTCTTGGTGTATCATGGCTTCACCTCTGCATGGAATGGTGTGTGGAGTCTTCGATAGTCTTGGTGTTCTTTTGATGTTTCATGTGCACGTCGCTCCTTCGCTTGTACTTTGGCATGCTCAATGTGTTTGTCTATTTGCAAACAAATATCCTCGCATGCATTCCTTGTTTGTCCATTCACGAAAAAATCTCCCCGCATGTGCTTCTTGTTCATTTCATTCATCGTTACGTTATGTCTCATCCATGTGTATGTATGAGAAATCACTCATAACGATATGACATCAAATCCAGAAATCTCCTAGTCTACCATGATGCATTGTCATTCATTTTCAAATGTAGGTGACCAGGAGAGAGGACTAGGGTCTGAAACTACAGAAGGTAGATGTCAGGCTGGGATGTGAGCTCTAGGCACTGTTCATGAAAATTATGCAGAGTTCACTAAGAGGTTGAGATGGGAAATCCATATCAACAATGATTCCAGGGGATCTGACTCTGTTGAAGGGAAGATCTATGAAATGTTTCCAGGGAGAGAGTGTAGGAAGAAAGAGGAGACGGGCAACAAAAACTATGCAATTTCTCTAGGGAGCTCACAGCGGGCTGCGGGATGCTGCTCACAAAAATTTTACAAGTTTTCTAGGGAGTTGGAAGCAACCTATGGTAGGTCGCTGGAAAAAACTGCTCACAAATGAGAAATTGGCCTACTAGACATTCCTAAGCAGTTTCTGAGCTAGGCACGATGCTAGGCAGCTGAGCGAGTACTCATGAAAACTACGCAGTTTTCCGGGTGAGTAGGAGGCCTACAGACTAGGTGACTAGATGGAAAAAGTACTCAATTTTTTAGGGTAGTGCAGTGACCGACACAAGGAGTCTCTCCGGCATGTTTGTGTAGTTTCTTTAGTCAGTGGAAGCGAGCATGCTTGGTAGCTTCTGTGAAATTTTTTAGAGGAGTGGGGCCCGAGGTCACTACACATTCAAACTCCCCATTTGACCAACTTGAGGCTTAGTTGATGTGCCTGGAGGCAATGCAACTTGAGATGGCTTGTTGGGAAACTTCTGTGTTGTTCTAGGTGATAGTTGGTTGAGTCAATTCCAGGATTGTGCAATGCATACTGCTTCGAAGGCAACCTCAAGCTCTGTGCAATTCTAGGAAGCAGTACATGATCATTGAGAGCTGAAACTACACAATGCAAGTCAGCAGATGTCTCACTGTTGGAGGATGGTCCAGTCGATAGAGTTTCAACAAAATGACCAAGTGTGTGAACATGACTTGATGACAAGACGCCTTGGACCATCAAGACAACATACACTCAGTGTGACTGACCAATGATGTGAGCGACAAGTGTGACACTTATGATAGATTGTTAAATAACAGTGGCAACACTTGTGTGGCAGTGCATACAACTTCGTGTGTGACTGTGAAAGATATTTACATAGTGAATACATCTTGTACACAGGAAGAAAGAAGTTACCCATAGTCAGAACATGGCTACAAGCATGATATTGTGACCAACATGCAAAAATATGATTAATGAATGGTCAAGCAAGGAGTGTGCAAAGACTCAACACAAGCTCACGGGATGAGCCTGAGTGATTGCAAACATTAAGGAAAAATCCAAGGAAGGCTTTGAAATTGGATGCAGGCAAAAATTTGGAGGG
>APFE030417886.1:95768-110100 GCA_000404065.3 Pinus taeda
CTAAGATTATTGTTATAAATCATAGGATTGCAAAACCCTATGATTCATATTATAAGCCCTAACATTGTACACTCCAACTTTGTAAAGTTGCAATCCAACATTGAATAAATTACAAAGTAATGTAACATTACAACAATGATTGTAAAATCGATTGTCGCGTTGAGACAATGCTTGTCACAATATGATATTAGATATATATTTGTACCATTTTAATGTCACGATGTTAAACCCTAATACTAAACCAAATATTATAAAACTTAACATTATAAAACCCAATATTATAAACCATAAGCTTTATATTATAAACCCTAGGATTACTAGTAAACCCTAGGATTAATATTGTATACCCTAAAATTAATATTGAACCCTATGATTAATATTGTAAACCCTAAGATTTATGATAATAATTATACAATCGAGGTAAACTTGGATGGAGGGTGCAGCTAGGGTTTGAACACCTGCAGCAAAGGCAGGCTCTATAATTTTGCACTTGCAGTGATGACAGGCTCTGTCATTTTGTTGCTCTCTGCAAACACTAATGGGTTCAGGTCCTTCTCCTTCAAAGACTGAGGGTACACACTCTCATGGAGTCCCAGTCACGGGGGGGTGATGAACCTCCCCCACAAAGTGACAATGAACAGTTCGAGAATTTAGCAGGGAATGGAGCCACAAATCAGAATGGGGAAAACAATGGTCTGAAAAGCCAGCGAGTAAAACAAGGGGAAAAGTCACCAGAAGTTCATTCTGCTACATGTAAACCAGTTGCCGCAGTTTTCCCAAGGGTTGAACTACCAAGACATCAAATCAAAGCAAGAATCCAGTTCATGAAAGATCATGCTCTAATAGGGAATTTCATTGTTCTGTGGCCAACCGAAAAAGCGTTAAGAAACTAGATAAACATGAAGTGGTACCATAAGGGGCATATCACCTTGCAGCTGGGGCCGAAAGGATTTTTCACAGCTATCTTCAATTGCTTGGAGGACAGAAATAGGGTTGTTGATAGCGTACCTTACTTCTTCAACACGGTTTGTTTGTTTCTCAAAGGATGGGTGGAGCGATTCAACACAGATATGGTGGACCTCAGTTGGGCTCCAGTGTGGATTCGCTTATACTCACTCCCCGCGGAATATTGGGAGGAAGAATCCATGAAGGCGATAGGAAACACCCTGGGTGAGTTTGTCAAAACAACAGAGGAAACGAAAATAGGAAAATATACTTCTTACGCCAGAATCTATGTTTACATCGATCTCAATCAGGCTCTTCCAGACGTGGTAAACATTTCTTACTTTGACAATGAATGGTTACAAATTATTGACTATGAACATGTGCCCTTTTGATGTCGAAGATGTCATGCCCTCGTGAATTTATTCATGGACTGCCCTTTAACACAGAAACCCTCCCCTGCATCGGATCTAGAAGCCCCTGAAGGAAGTGGATTCATCAAGGTCACAAATCGTGGGAGAGCACACAATAAACATGCTCAAAAACCAAAGGTAGCCAAACCAGCCAACCAGGGCCACCCACAAGTAATAGTTTTCGAGCCCTAGCTAACCAGTTAGAAACACAAATGAATTTTCCAGAGCCAAAACCCATGAACGATGACAATCCAAAAAAAGGAAGACCCACATTGTCACAAGCAGATACTCAAGGTAAGGAAGCTTCGACCTCAGACAAACAAAAAGAAATATTATGGAGTACTTAAGCTAGGCAACCGGAGAACCCAAACACAGATGCTCGCTCAGAAGAGGAACCAATGGAAGAACAAGATTATTCTCAATTTATGGACGAAGAAATAGAAACAATAGACATTGGGGATCTAGATCTTCCTGGTCTTGAAAAAGCCTGCACCACAAATAACTTTGACAACATTCCAGTAGGTTAGCTTAAGAACCTGGAGGAAGTTTTATCTCAGGAACAGAGGCAGAAATCTTTGGGTATACATACAGGAGGCCCTTGGGATGGAAGATTCATTGCCAAAGATATCAAAAAGCGAGGAAGGAAAACCATTCTTCAAAGAACAATCAAGGTTGGGAAAATCTTAGTGGAATCAGGGAGGTATGCTAAGCTAACTAAGTATTATCGTCCTGAAAACAATCTTTCTCAATGAAGCTAATCTCTTGGAATATCAGAGGGCTCAATGGCCCCAGGAAAACCTGACTCCTCAAAAACATGTTAAAGCAAGAAAACCCTCAGGTTCTATTCTTGCAAGAGACAAAGTGCGATTCCAATGCACTTGATAGATTAGCCGCTAAATCCTGGCCTGGAAGTTATAACATAGCAGTTGATGCAGATGGTGCCTTAGGAGGCCTAGCCATTATATGGGATTCCAGAGCCATTGTGCTCAACAACTTTCATGCACACAGGAACTTCCTTCAGGCAGCTTTTCATATTCTAGGTACAAACCAAAATGGACTTCTAACCAATGTCTATTTCCCACAGGAAACACATCGAAAAGCGAAGATCCTAAACTCCATCTCGCCTCTCAACCAGAACAGACCACTCCCACTTTGGATCGCAGGAGTTGATTTCAACATGATCACAAGACTGGATGAAAGAAGAGGAGTCAGATGCAGAAGTTCTCAAGAAGGATCGCTTTTGAAGGATTTCATCCAAAATAACTGGCTTATCGACCTCCCTTCTAATAATGGAGTTTTTACCTGGAACAACAGACAAGAAGGAAACCAACAAATCGCATCCAAGTTGGATAGGTTTCTACTCTCCGACAATGCCATTCATCTGGGGGGTGATTTTGTGGCCTCCATCCTGCCCTTCACCGGTTCTGATCACTGGCCCATTTCACTTCACTGGTCTCGACCGGGAAACAACATCCGCAGGCCTTTCTTCTTTGAAGCCTTCTGGATGACAAATCTAGACTTTCACAAGCTAATTAATACAGAATGGAAAAGCTTCCATCCACCTCCAGGTTCCAAAATGTTCCAATTCCAACAAAAACTTAAGCACCTAAAAGGTAAGATCAAGCATTGGAATCGCACTTCATTCGACAATATCTTTAAGGGGAAAGCGAACAATTGGACATGAAGCAGCTACAACAAAAGATCATCACTCTCGGTAGATCAGAGGACCTAGCAGAACAGGAAAAAACCCTTGAATTGCAACTTGCAAAAAAGGAAAAGCAGGAAGAAACGTTGTGGAGGCAAAAATTAAGAATCAAGTGGCTCAAAGATGGTGAGAAAAACACCAAATTATTTCATAGCACCAGAATCCAGCACAAGATGCACAACAATATCACCCACATCCAAAATGAGCAAGGCATCAAAGTAGAAAAGCATGATGATATAGAGGCTGAACTCCTAAATTATTTCAAGCACGTACACAGAGAACCAAACATAGACCGATCTTAGGCCATTAAAAAAATTACAAGCAATATCCCCAAACTCATTTCAGATGGGCATAATCAAATGCTCCTCAAGCCTGTTGATCTTCAAGAAGTGGAAATAGCAATGCGACAACCAAAAGTCGGAAAATCCCCAGGACCGGATGGATTCACCTCTAACTTCTTCCACAACTTCTAGGACCTAATTAAGAATGAAGTATGGCAGCTCGTGGAAGAGTATCGCTCTCTCTGATGGATGTTTCCAGGGATAAATGCTACTTTCATAGCCCTGATACCCAAGGTGGAGAAGCCTTGGAGGCCGGACAAGTACAGGCCGATAGCCCTCTGCAACATAATCTATAAGATTGTCTCAAAAATTATAGCCACCAGACTCAAGTTTCTTCTTCCACTTATTATCTTTCCTTAACAATCCAGATATGTTGAAGGAAGGGATATCATGGATGGGATCATCCTTACTCATGAAATAATTCATTCCCTGGAGATATCCAAGAAGCCAGGTATGCTACTCAAACTTGATATTTCCAAAACTTTTGACAGCCTAAGTTGGAAGTATATTGAAAAGACTCTCATAGCATTTGGTTTTGATGCTTCATGGGTCCGTTGGATTATGAGCCTCATATCATCCTCTTTCTTCTGTATTCTAATTAATGGCATACCCTCTGAGACCTTTCACCCTACTCAAGGTATTAGGCAAGGCGATCCCCTCTCCCCATTCCTGTTTATCATTATTGTGGAAGGTCTAGGGCGAAGTATTAAACATGCTCAGCAAGCTGCCTATCTCAAAGGCCTCTCCTTTCACAACTCCCATGTTTTCACCCATCAACAATTTGTGGATGACAATATGCTTTACGGGCACCCCTCAGTCCAAGAAGCCAGACAACTTAAAGCTCTTTTAACACACTTTTCAGATGCCTCCGACGCCTCTATGAATCATTCCAAATCTCAAATCTTCTTCTTTCATACTCCCTTTATTATCCAGTCAGCCATCTTATGCATCCTAAGCTTCTCCTCTGCCAAACTCCCCTCCTCATATCTAGGATCCCCTGCCATAGCTTCTGGCTTAAAGCACTCTTCCTAGAGAACCATCCTAGATAATTTGGAAGCACGGCTCTCCTCTTGGACTCAAAAATCTCTTAACATGGCTAGCCGTCTTGTTCTGATTAAAGTTGTCCTTCAAGCCATGCCCCTATACCTTTTTTCCATCCTTGCGGCTCCCAAATGGGTTCTCAAAGAACTCAAATCTCTCCAAGGAGCGTTTCTCTAGGGCAGCAGTGGACTTCAACACAAATGGGCTCTTTTCAAATGGGAAACCGCTTGCCTTCCAAAGAAACGAGGTGGCATTGGATTAAGAGACCCCACTCATAACAATGTTGTCATGGGGGCTCGAATCTGGTGGAGATGGCTTTCGGGCCCTCCCACTCCTTGGTTCCTATTATGGACAACCAAATATGTAGGAAATTGTCCAAGGGAGGAACTCATTAGAATATCAGAGACTTGTAATGGCTCTATTATATGGAACTTAGCAAAATAGCACAAGAACCTCATTTAGCAGCACAATTTTTGGGAAGTGAAGAATGGTGAACACACCAGATTTTGGGATCTCTCTTGGCAACAAATGCCTAAACCCAGGGACCTTTCCCAGCTAATGTTCCCCCGGAGTAGGATCTGCACCCCCAATACATGGTGAGGAATTTTTGCCGCAATACCTCTCAGCAAGACTATAGAGAATGGCTCAAGGCGACTCAGGTCATAGCACAAGGGGCGAGGCAAGACCAGCAAACTCTAGATACAAAATTAACAAAAAGGAAAATACAATACTCTGAGAAGAAAGACATTCTCAGATGGGGATACAAAGAAAGAGGAATCTATTCCACGAGAGAAGCATATAATATACTTGTCAAAGATAAAATAAGGCTCGATCCGCTATGGATTAAAATATGGGATCCATCCATCTGGCCGAAAGTATCTACCTTTCTTTGGCTCCTCTGTCACAAGAGGATTCTCACATGGGATAATCTGAGAAAAATAAATTTCAGTGGCCCCTCCATATGCCTCAACTGCAAAAAATAAGAGGAAACCATTGAACACCTCATGTATTACTGTCCGTTGGCCTACAAGCTCTGGCAAAAAATAAATTTATGTTGTTAAAAAGAAGGAGGGGCTAATGGAGATATAACGGCTACAATACGCAACTGGGACCCCCACCCCTTTCAAAGCAAAATCTTGAATTCTCTCTGGAATCTCATCCCAGGTTTTGTAACATGGGCCATATGGAAGGAGAGAAATAGTAGAACCTTCAAAAACCAGTCCAAACCATTGGACGATATATTGAAAATCATCAATCAAAACATTGAAGAAACCTTATCTCTAAAAACTTGGTACCAAGAGGATCTCCCCACTCTCCCTCTGGAACAATCAATATGGAATAATTGGAACTTCCACAGAAAGCCAGAACAACTACTCAAAGGAAAAAAGCCTCCAAGAGATCCCTCAACAACGAAATGGTCACCTCCCCCAAGGAACATGTATAAACTCAATTTTGATGGGGCATCAAAGGGTAACCCAGGGAATTCTGGGTTTGGAGGGATCTTCAGAGATCATAAAGGAGCCAATATCATAACCTTCTTGGGCTCACAAGGGTAGGACACTAATAACTCAGCTGAGTTAGAAGGTCTTTCGCAGGGGCTACTTCTAGTGCAAGATAGGAATCTCTTCCCGCTCCTAATAGAGGGAGACTCTCAAATCGTCATCCAAATGGTCTCAAGAATTCTACAGGGATCCCCTTCCTCCAAGATCAGTAACATTTGGAGAATGGCTCAACAGATACTGCATATTGAGCGTTGGTTTTGTTCCCACAGAGCGATCTCCTTCAATCAAATTCAAAGAGACGGGAACAAAGTTGCAGACCTCTTGGCTAATATGGGAGTTGATAGTGGGTGGCACCTACATGTCAGATCACCAGAAAATCTAATCTCTGAATCTCAGCTCCTTGACTTCAATAATGTTGTGTAGAAGGAAATGCCTGAGATCGAAAACATTCTCCCAGATCCAGGTGGCATTATTGGTATTACAGATCTCCATGCAGGAAGTTAATGCCCAGTACTACCAGCTGAAGAGCAGCGTGGCCTCTCGGGATGTAACCTCATGCGAGCAAGGAATGAATATTAATGTGAGATTGGGAGGACGATTTGAATTTAAGTTCTGCGTTGAACGACACAATATGCCTCCTGTTATAATCATGTCAATCCATGGTTCACTCACTCAGCTTTGTGCTGTACTACGGGGCAATAGAACTTGGTTTACGGGAGCTTTGGGTGATGGCTTAAATTTGGTGCATTGCCACAGGCTCAAAGCCATCTCTCTCAAGGGTAATTTCTCCCCTATTTTGGATTTTTTCTCTCTGCCTCTGTCTGCTATCTTTGTGGTTTTCTATACGCTCAGTCATACTGTGGGGTTGGTTGCAAGCTCTGTTGGGCATCCCTCTTGCCTCACCCAACTCTGTCCTGGTGGTCATCATTTCCATAACCCTTTTAAGGCCTACCTTCTTTCGGTTATCATGGTTCGTTCTGGTAAGAGGCATCGTTCTGTGGAGCATTGTGACAACCGTCTACATCCTCCAGTTGGTCTTGCCATGGAAACAGCGTCGGAACCATTCAATCCCTCCCCCGCCCATGAAGCTGGGCCCTCTGTTGGCTCTGGTCGGAAACCTAGGCCAAATAGTGCTTTTCAAACAATGCACTTCAAGTTTCAAAGTAATCTGCAAAGGCCCCTGGTTACTGCCCACATTACCCTTATACTCTCAGAACAGGAAAACCTTGTCTCCCCCTTGGCCTGCATCGCCCCTTATCCCTCTCCTCGCAGTGAGTATTTCTCGGGTAGTGAGAGCAAGGAAAATTGGGAAAAAGAGAAAGATGAATAGGAGGCTTTTCTCAAAAATCTTTCTCCTCTTGACAACACAAGACCTGCAGCTGAGGACAATAATCATGGCAAAGCGGAACATGCCATAACTATCCCTGACATCGATTTAAACGGTAATGAAGGTTTGAAGGATGGCGACACTACTCAGGATGAGAGGAAGGACAATGACCCAGCAAAAGAGAAGTAGCGCCACTTAGGACAGTCTCTTTTTGTTTCGGCTTTGGTCTCAGGCTTATGTTCAGGTTTCTATGCAATTGTCCTACTGTTTTTTGGCTCCTAGATGGGAATTTGGACTCTATATATGCTAGGTTGAAATGTCTTTTGTGTCTCTGTGCTGACTCAATTCTACTTCTCGGTGACGCATGTCTCTCTCTATGTCTGTTTTCTGGTCTCTTGCACTTTGTAACTTATTTCCCCAGCTTATGTCTATAATGGGGCAGTTTTGTTTTGTCGAGTGTTGTAACACCTCGATCATATGTAAAAATATTTTGCCTTTCAGTTAATAGAAGTTTGTATTTGCAGAGAAAAAAAAAATATTGTAAACCCTAACATTAATATATTAAGCTCTAGGATTAATATTGAACCCAATATTATAAACCTTAATTTTAAAATGTTGCAAATTTGACATTGAACAAATTACAATATAAATGTAATAGTCTGACAGTTATTGTTGAATCGTGACAATACTTATGACATTGTGACATTGGATAGATTTATGTATCACTCTTGTGTCACAATATTAAACTCTAATATTAAACAAAATATTATCAACACTAACATTATAAAATCGAATATTATAAGCCCTAACATTAATATATTAAATCTTAGGATTAATGTATTAAACCCTAGGATTAATATATTAAATCCTAGGATTATAAACCCTGTGATTAATATTATAAACCCTAATATTACAAACTCTAATATTAAACCCCAATTTTGTAATGTCCCAATGTGACGCTAAATAAATCACAATGTAATGTAACATTGTGGCAATGATTGTTAGATTAATTGTTGCATTAAGACAAAATCCAACTTTGGATAAATTTCTATACCATTCCAACATCCCAATATTAAACCCTAATATTAAACTAAATAGTATAATCCTAAAGTTATAAAACACAATGTTATAAACCCTAAGATTAATAAATGAAATCTTAAGTTAAATATACTAACAATATAAACCCTAGGATTATAAACCTTAGGATTGATATATAAACACTAATATTAATATTATAAATCCTATATTTAAACCATAGGGATTATAAATCCTAATTAATATTATAAACCCTAATATTAATAGAATAAATCGTAGCATTAAATTATAAATACTAGGATCAATCTTAAAAATGGCAAGGTTAGTATAATAAACTATATGACTAATCTTAAACTAAATATTATAAACTCTAATATTAAACCTTAATTTTAAAATGTCACAATGTGACATTTAATAAATTTCTATATAATTCAACATTGTGACAATAATTGGCACACTAATTATCTCATTATGACAATGCTTGGCACACTATGATGTTCGATATTATTCTATATCATTCCATTTTCATAATATTAAACCAAATCTATAGGTACTAACATTGTAAAATACAATATTATAATCTCTAAGATTAATATTACAAACCCTAAGATTAATAAATTAAACCATTTGTTTAATAAATTAAGCCCTATGATTACTATTATAAACCCAATATTATAAACTTAATATTAAACCCTAATATTAAACCTTAATTGTGCAATGTGACAACATTGTGACATTGAATAAAGTGTAATGTAATGTAACATTGTGAGAGTGATTATGAGATCAATTGTCAAATTAAGATAATGTTTATCACAATGAGACATTGGATAGATTTATCTGCCATTCCAAAGTCATAATTTGAAACCCTAATATTAAACCAAATATTATAAACCCTAACATATAAAGCCTAAGATTAATATTATAAACCCTAGGACTATAAACCTAGGATTAATATTATAAACTATAGGGATATAAACCCTAAGATTAATTTTATAGCCCCTGACATTAATGTTATAAACACGAGGAATTATAAACCCTATGATTAATATTAAACCCCTAATACTAATATTACAAACCATAATATTAAAATTAAAAAACCTAATACTAATACTATAAACCCTAAAATTAATATTATAAACCTTACCATTAATATTATCATACCTAATATTATAAACCCTAAAATTAATATTAAACCCCACAATTAATATTATATACCCTAGAATTAATATTATAATACCTAAGATTAATATTATAAACCATAGCATTAATATTGTAAACCCTAAGGATTTTAAATTCAAAGATTAATAATATAAACCTTAGGAATATATTATACATCCTGGGATTAAAATTATAAACCCTAAGATTATAAATTATTTCAATACTCATATGCTTATAAATTTTCTTTTAAAATATTTCAATATTCCTATTAGCTCAATTACAAAGTTAGAAGATAAAATTGTGTATGGATAAATATTTATAGGATATAGGACATGGTAATAATATGCATGCACCATGTGCATGTGGGAGATTTCAAAAAGCCAAATTTAACTACCATATTAAATCAAAGTAATCTATTAAAAACACAAATGGTATTTCTTTAAAATCAAATTTACTATTTTCTCTAGCATTTAAGAAAATTCATTTTTACAAAATATCTTAAATAATATATATTATGATGTTTTATGAAATCAAATATGTTAGAAAAGATATCACAATTTAACATCAATCCATGTACATAATATCTACTTTGACTATTTATGTTAGGTATATGCACATCCATAAGGTCTAGAGCGATTGTTTTTTTGGCGATTAATATAGTTCTATTAATTTATAAAAATTGTAGAAAAGAGAGAGATGATAGCCCTTGCTCTTCCAACCTCACTCTGATGAGATTTGTTTTCCAAGAGAGCATAACAAAACTTGGGAAAAACCTACTCAAATTTTCAAAATATCAACTAGTAAAGATACCACAAGGCCCAAAAACTAGAGAGAATGAGAAGACAACTAGTATCCATCAAGGACATGAGGAAAATCGGGAGCAAGACATGCTTCATGCACATCTAGAGGATGAGGGTTATCGTAAGCATGAAACTCTAGATGTACTAAATGCCCCCCCCCCCATATGTTTTAGGAAATCATTAGTACATCTTTGGCTCCTTCAGATGGAGCCCAAATGATCTAAGATATCCAATTCATTATCTTGAAGTTTGTTTAGGAAGGTGATGACTTCATTGCAATCATAATGCCTTTGTTGTTTCATCTCCTATAGCATTTCTAGAATTCACCTCATTTGAGAATCCAAATGTTCCTTTACCTGGCGTCATAATCTTAATACCGAGAACAGGCTCTTCATCTATAGGTTGGATTCCTGCCTTTGCTTACTAGTATGAAACTAATCAGATTGGGTAAAGGAAAGCAACTGCATCAAGCGGATGAACAGCTGAAACCACAACATCTCACCCATTCTTTGTTGAACCCGGAAAATAGGGCATCTTGTGCTAATACAACCTTGAGTTCCTACTGGAGATAGGGATATGGTACCTGAACCACAACAACCCGGCTTTGTCATAGTTGAGGGATAGGCATTGAACCAGTACCAGCTGAGGAGCTAGCTTGTTTTCCAGTTTACAGTTACATCATCCGAACCAGACCCATTTCTTAGAGTGTCATATCCATATTTCGATCCAAAGCCAGCACTTGTTGATTCATAAGTCAATATCAAGTGTCAAGGCTACCTCTAGCATGTCCCTTCCTATTCTGGATCGATATCGAGATCTGGTTGTTGATGACCTTGACTCAGTTGACCTAGATCCGGTACCATAAGAAAAGACAGATACTAAACCTATAGTAGATCTCACAGCAGAGACGGGAAAGGCTAAGTCTGTAGTATAAGCAGTGGCAAAGGAAACCCTCTATTCGGTGGTTTGAGAGCCACATAGCTATCAGCATCTCTTGAACAAGTAGTAGCAGATCCATATCGAGATTCAGATGCACCAGTACCAAAGTAAGCATCCGAGTAGTAACCAGCGATGGGGAATACGGCAAGAGTTGGAGTTGACCCGTAACCTGACCTCTAAACACCAACATGATGAGCAAAGGCATGGGCAATGACGAAGGCACCGGTCGAGGAACCAGATTCATAGTCACCTTGCTACGCGTACCTTCCAGTTTGAGATCGAGATCTTGCTGTTCCACCATTTGCAATAGGAGGATGATGAAGCGATAGGGACCAACTAGATTGATATATGGGTATATTATATATGGATATATGGTTCCACTGATAGCCAACTCATTGAAGAAGCAGCATATCCGGGTCGCAGAGAAAGATAGAGAGGGGGTTACAGATTGATAGCTAAAAGCAGGTTACCAAGTTCCAAGAGCAGGGTCATTAGTCTCTATAGCCGCAGTTCGAGATATCTATAAAGAAGAAGTATATGGTCGGTGCTCCTATTGGTTCACTAAGGTAGCAGTAGAGAAGGGAGTATCCTAGCTCTTATCTAACCGATGAACATCTTCCCACAGTAAGCTGACCTATCTTTAGTCAATTTCCCACTCAAGTTCCTATGCTTCGATCTGATCCCTGCCTTCTCACCATGGGATCAAATTACGGTGCATCATAAGATATATAAGGTCCCGCAGAGGCCATAGCCTCTCCTAAGGCATAAACAATAGTTTCTACCGGGATGGCTGACCCGAATAATGACCAGTAAATCCTCTCCTTATCAGTCGAGCCCCTTCTTTTAGTTTAGAGTTCGCTTTTCATTTTACTTATTGGTGCCCCTCTCAAATAAGTAACTAGCTGCTGGTCCTCTCCTTATTAGTCGAGCCTGCTTACGCATCCTTAGAATTTTGATCTTGACATTAGTAAGCTGCTCGGGCGCATACTGATCCATTTGTTAGCTCAGCTATTGGTTGGTCCTATTGGATACAATACTCGGGATCAGTCAAGATGGATGGCTAGAACGACGTATATAGAGTCAAATGGTCCGATCGTGTCAGCACTTGTGTAGCTATCGATGGCTTGTTCATGTATCCTTTAGGTTGGCTAGACATCTATATCCTACTCTCCGTAGGCTCATCGTAGTATTGGTCGTTCTTGGTATTATCAAAGTATCTATAAGGAGCTCCGGGAGAATGAGTGACAGATCCTATTATATAATACATTGTGAGTACAGGATGTGGGATGTAGTCAAATTGGTAGCCTGACACATGGGTCCTAATGGTGTCTCCTATTACATGTAAAGGATCAGCTTGGATCACGCGATTAAGGTGGGAAGTAGCGGTGATAATGATATGGTGCTTCTTTCTTTCTTTCATTCGGTGGCTCGATAGGGGACCTCTCTTATACTCCTCTCAGGTAAGGTGTTTGAATGGGGTATGTTTCACGGGGTACGGTGAACGGGTCTCTCATATGATGGTGGGGGACATATCCTTTCGGCTAGTGATGTGGGCCTTCTCTCTCGCTTATGACGGGAGGTCTTCTCTCTCTGCCAGTGATGGGGACATCTTTTTCGGGTATGTTTTGATGGGCTACTTCTCTCCTGGGTAGGTTTATATGGCTATAACTGATTATGCGTGACTATTGACTATGATTGGCTCCTGCTACGACTGTATATGACTACTGGAAATTACAACTGGCTATGCTCGGCTCTCAGCTATGACAACTATGCTACGTGATCGACTATCGACTGACCTTGTCACAATGACCGACCTCCTGGAAATGACAACTACTGGCTCTAAGCAATGAAACCTATCAATTCAACTGGAAAAATGAAAAATTAGGGCCCTTACTTCTTAGGGGTCACTCACTATTCATATGGTGAGGGTTTTAACGCTCACTCATCAATGGTGAGGGTTTTAACGCTCACTCATCATATGGTGTAGGGCCCTTAATTCTTCATGGGGTCACTCACTATTCATATGGTGAGGGATTAATCGCTCATCCATCATATGGGTGAGGGTGAGCCTGCCGAACTCTCGACTATAAGGAGAGGGCCCAATCTATCATTCGTGGGTCAGAAGTGGTCAAGGAGTAATTTACATATATAACATATATCGAGTTCATGACTGGAAGAAATGCATAATTACATATTATAATATATGCATTGTCGAAGGTCAGGTTCTAACTTACTTCTCCTAGCTCGAAAGATCATTACTTAATTTACCACGATGATTGGGAGTCTCAATGGCTTAAACATCGAATAAGTCGGTTATTCGAACCGCAACCTCCATTTCATGCCAGATCCAATAAATGTAGAGCCCATACGAGGCTAAAGCATAATTACATATATAATATATAGATCTTGATTGGAAGCCTGCTTGAACTCTGAATGAGAAATGAATGAGAAAGGACCCGACGAATAGAATTTGACCTCTTTTCTATCCATTTTTCGGTATCACCCACTTGGTGGGAACAATTAGAGAATTTATGTCCCCATGATGGCTTTCATACCGCGCTCAATCTCCCGCTTCGTGGTTAAAAGGAAACCCCTATACGTCTTTATCGTACTTCCATTGCGCACCTTTGTTTCTCCCCGTGGGTTGCTCCAGACCATTCTAAGCTTTCGTTGGGGGCTCGAGAGCAAAATCGTTTGCGAAACACGGGATCCACGCTTCTACAACCCAAAAAGTCCCGCCCTCCTAACGTACATTGTGGGGCTTAAAAACTCCATGTACCCCTATCCCTTACTTAAGGAGCTAATCCCCAAAGAGTTCGCCCCTCTTTTGCAGGGGGAGATTCAAATAACGAAAAAGAAAGGGTGGGGGATAAAGAATCAAATGAAAAAGGGGAGGCATGGAATGAATCATATCCATAATAATTGTTATGAAGAGCCATTCAAATATGAAACTAAAGGTCTAGGGTCAGGATAATATCCATTGGTCGAGCCCTGCCTTCCTTGATGCTTATGGGGCATATGGTTGAGCCTTAAAGTGTAATTACATATATAATATATGCTTTGGATCTCCCTCATTCATCCAACGAGCATTCATCCAGCGATGGCATAATTCCATATATTATATATGTC
>APFE030417886.1:110617-128134 GCA_000404065.3 Pinus taeda
CTTGGTGCCTGGTCCAAATATGTATTCCATGAATCAAGATATCTCCGGGCGGGCATAATCCTTCTCCTTCTGAGGATGGAGAAATCAGAGTGATTGCACCTTTGGACCCTACATAAGGTAGAAGATATGTCGAACCTGTTAGAGAAGAATATGGTGGTCAATAATGAGAAAATATCTACAAGATGACTTCGAGACAGGATTACTACATCAATCCTACAGCAGATGGTACTTGAAGCTGGAGAATAAGTATTAGTTCTTGCACCTCAGATTCAGAAGAGGGATTGGATAACTGGTAGAATAGGATGCATGAGGTATCTATGAGGAGGGGAGGTGTGCTCGAGTTACCAAATAACTGCGCTGGATTGGGACTGAGGTATGTGATTTCACAATTTTTCATACGCCGTGGAGACTTCAACTTTTCTCTCAAAGTTTGAAGTACGAGTGCCAAAGCAGCAGAGACTATTAGAATTGTAAGTAGCTCTTAAAGCTACTCCAATAAGATGGTGGGTAACCCATAAAGAAAATATAGTAGACTGGTCGCAGTGTAAAAGACTGTTGCAAATTAGATTCACTTAATAAAGTAAGTATGTTGAAGTTACCTATAATGGATTAACTTGCCCTGTGAAACATTTAATGGCATGCACTGCTATATGGAGTTCTGTGCCTGAGCAAGAATGGGTGCATATGTTTGTTCGTACTTTGGACATAGTCCCTAATAACTGGTATACAGCATTAGAACTGCGATGCGGAACATCAAATTTGAAGGTCCCGAGGGGCTTGCGCTTCCTAGTGCAAGGAAATGACAGATAAGTTTCAAGCTACTTTCAGTTTTGAATCTCAACATCCTACTGTCGACGCAGCTCTGCGAATCATTAAGGAGAATATTTTGATGGAAGTACTATAACCCCCTAATATATCGGATTGGGACAGTCAGCAGGGAATGTAAGAACGTAGAAGGCCTTCCAACCCTACCAGCCTGTAGCCTAGCTCCCTCACGCCACAGTAAGCTAATGGGAAAGGCTTATTGGGAAGGTCTGGAGCCACCCAGCACCTGGATACATGACCTGTTTGTGACATGAAGGTCTTAACACAATGAATACGTCACTTGATCACTTTTATTTAGCATACCTAAAGCTACTTTATTCCTCTTCGTCAACCAACTCTACATTTACTTACTCTATCTCCATAAGCTACATACTAGCTCCTAAAGAGTATCTATACATAAACCATACATACTAGTTCCTACTCTCTATACATAAAGCTACATACTATGGCCGTAAAATCTCCTGTGCAAAAAGAGTTGGTAGAATTCCCGTGTGCGAAAAATGGTACTGTGCCAAAATATTCTAATAAAGGGATAGACCAATCTATAGAGGCCCGGTAGGGACTCGACTGAGGTTATGAAGGAGAGGAGTTTTCATAGTTTTAGAAAAAACTATCACCTATATTCCTTCCCTTGTGAAAGTGGGTTTCTCCTTATCTTGGGCTAAGGGGTGCTTTAAGATAGAAAATTGTGGGTGGCCGTAAGCATGGTGAGAGGTTCGATGACTCACCCTACGAAAAACAATCATCTTTACAGCCTACCCCTTACCTAGGTTCCTTGTAAGCCTACCCTTTACATACGCTTTTCGTTAGCCATAAGTCTTCAGTACAACGCACACTAGCATACATTGAGAAGCCCACACAATACAGACAGAAAAGAGATAGGCCCTTTACCCTACTAGGTCGGAATACAGGAACACTTGGAATAACCCGAGCCGAGATAACTTCAGTCTACGCCCCCCCTGGTGGAACGAAAAGGCCAGGGGCTCGTTCGACTTCGTGTGACAACCTCGATTTGACCCTTCACCTAGAATGTTAGACAGAAGAAGATATTGTAGCTATTTACAGGCATACATGAATCTAACACTTGAAGCTGGAAACTATACCCATCGAACTCTCCTCACAACCCCATCATTAGCCATCTCTCCTTTACGTCTCACTTGTGGCATTGTGGTCCCATCCCCTATTGAGCCCGACCCCACTACCTGAGCATTGCTACAAGCACACCAAACCACTAGAAGGGAAACATTGCAACAACACATTAATAGACCTTGTGCCTATTAACCTTAGATTTCCTGACCACCAAAATATAGTTGATAACACTACTATCCACATGCACACATGTCACTAAAGGATGACTCATCTCCACCACCTCCTACTGTTAAGGATACTATTCCCCCGAACATCCCTAGGACAACATTTCATGCCCTAACCAACCCCAACAAACACTAAAATCCCACTACTTACTGCACCATGCCCATAAATTATAAACAATAGAGAACTTTGTCTAGAGAACTCCCACTTCACCACACTCCACCATAAAACACAAGAAATTCCACAGTAAGGGACTGCTCCTAGGATTGGGACCAAGACAAACAATAAGGAGAAACCAAACGGTAAAAATTGACTTACACAGAGGATTGTGTATGTGCAAAAATGCATCCACCAGTAACATAATTGTGTAGCCCTGAAACATTGAGTATGCTAGTGATTTCTTGCTCCCAAATCCCAAATTATTCATTGTGATTTTTCCCTAAGACTGCATTCAGAGTCTTATCTCCACATTGTAATACCTTCCCATTGAATACTAGGGTAACCTTGCACAAGTTAGTGGCATGTGCATACCCAACATTGTTTTCGCCACCCTTTCGCTCTCCCATACAACAAAACCACCAACAAAGGAACAAAACCATAATCCAGGGCTTATAAGCATGAGATCGGTTTGTGATGTTTCCAAATGTCCCATGCAAGATGTCCTGACAAGTCTTTTCAAAATTGCCACTTGTCATGAGATGAGTTCCTCGTCGCGTCGATATACATTAGTGTTTCTTTGTTCATACATCCCCATCAAGAGAGGTCTAGCGAAATTGTTATGTGAAAGGCATATTAATCTTTAATATTTATTAATATTAGATATTGATAAACCCCTAATATTAAATCTTAATTAATAAAATTGTAATATTATACCCTAATTAATAAAATCATTGTCTATCCTTTGTAGTAATTGGACATTCGTTATTGCCTGCTAAAGGTGAACTACCCTACGACTTAGTTATCAAAGGAAAATTGCAATGCCACCCACTTACAATAATTAAATATTTATTATTTTATTTAAAATTATAAAAAGTTATATTTGATTGATATAGAATACAACAATGAATAGATTCCAAATCTCTACTACAAAATATTGCTTTGAATTTGTAATGCTTACACGTTCTTAAAAATATCATAATGTAGACATAATATGATCATCAAAACTTTTAATTAACCAGCCTAGATCCATCATAACTCTGTATCGATCAAGTGTCAAGATGGACCAAATCTCTTTCAATAGTAAAAGAGGTGTGTACCTCTAAGATATTTGATCTCTCTCAAAGCTTGATAGATCTGGGGTTAAGATGGATCTAGGTTGGTATTAATATTAATCTTTTAATACTAATATTAGATGTTTATTTACATGGAATGATAACAAAATTAATATTTTCAAATATTACAATTTTTATGTGCAAATCTTTATGCCATTAAAGATTTTAATATTTCTATATGAGATGACTTTTCATTTTACAAATATTTAATTAAAAGAAATATTAAAAGATTTTGGAGCAAGATTTTCGATTGTTTGTGTTGAATTATGCGTTTTTTTTATATAATGGTTGTTTTCTTTTTGTTTTAAGGTCAATATTTTTTTTATTAATGGAGACATGAATACTTACACACTCACTTACATGCTACATACTAGGATAGAAGGGCTGTCAACACAAATAATAATAAAATCGATTATCAATTAAACTAATTTATTTCAAAAAAACAAAAAAAACAGATTTAGTTGAATAATAATATAATTAAAATAATATTTTATTAGTTTGAAGCTATGATCTTGGTGATATAATGACTTCGATTATATGTTCTAAAAGGATGTGGAAACCATGTGGAAAACTAAACCAATTCAATATGTCATAATACCTAAACTAAAAGAATAAATCTCATCAATGAGGGAGAGAAACGAAATATCCTTTTGAGACAAGTAAGAAGTTAGAAGAAAAGTTTGGCAAACATGTCTCCGCCAAATATGGCGAGAAAAGTATATAATTAGGTCGAAAGTCAAGTGAATGTGTCTTTGTTAAATGTCGAGGAAAGGAAGAGACTTGCATATTATATAAATTAGAATAAGAAAATAATAATATATTTATATTGTAATTTATCCAAAAGTTGCCCTTGCATACTCTTCTTCAAATGTTGCCAATCATTGTTGTTGGGTTCCAATCATTGTTGTTTGAATTGCCAATCATTGTTGTTGGGTTCTAGCCCAGTAATACTTAGAATCAGTGGTTAAATTTGACGGCCCCCCTTGCCCATCACTGAAATTTTTTGTCAATGTTTTACTTTTAGACTGCGCATTCCGTGATGTTTAATATTTATTTTTACCAATTTTATATGATATTTTGAAATTATATTCACTAATCAACTAGGTCTAGAGTTAAAGATGGATCTAGACTAGTTGATAAATAAAAAAGCTTCCAATCTTGCTAAATATACTCTCAACTTACTAATCGGTAAATAGAAAAGGTTCTAATCTTACTAACTATATTCCTAACTTTAAACTATTGACTTATTATAATAATAAAAATTATCAAATTAATCCACTTCTTACCCTTTGAAAATAGTAAAAGGAAAAAAACTCTTATTCAAA
Organism: Pinus taeda; assembly: GCA_000404065.3. NCBI lineage: Eukaryota > Viridiplantae > Streptophyta > Pinopsida > Pinales > Pinaceae > Pinus > Pinus taeda. The sequence continues at coordinate 115,350 of APFE030417886.1, forward strand.
AAAATAAAAAGCAGTTTAGAAGTTTGAAAACTTGGAAATTAGGGGCATGAACTACCATGAACAACATTCACATACAAAGTTGAGAGTTAACCACAATCTGGGATAGGCCAACGTTAATCCACAACAGTAAATTTTGTCTTTCTAGTTAGAACTGTTTTTCCGATATATAGTAACTTGTAGGATCTAAAGGTAGAAATGTCCTTGATTGGGCAACAATTTTTATGGATATTCATTTATTGTTGAATTGAAAAATCATTGGAATGTTTTCTTCCTTCAAATAGAGGAAGTCTATGTTTGGCAACGGGTATCATAATTAACTGTTTAAAATGGAATGTTCTTATATGATCCATAGAGTCATGAGAAAATTGAGGTGGCCAAAGATAGATCTTTGTTAACATAGCCATGTAAATCTTAGAAGTCATACTGATCCATAATTATTTCATTGTTTTCCATTTAAATTGAAATTGGGCACTCGCAGCCATGGAAATTGTAATTGCAACTAGCTGTAAATCTTATTCAATCCATGGTCTGAAGGCATGTACATGATGCTTTGTGTTCGATAATTGATTGTAATTCCCTCCAAGTTGTCACAGATTTGTGCATCCAATTCCATCTATAAACTTTGACTACTCAATATATATCTAATCTCTACATAGGTTTATATGTTTGACTATTCCATATATATGCATTTGAAAACATGTGTAAGATAGAGATAAAGAGGATTGTGAAATATATGAATGGCTCATGAAGTCAATTGAGCGATGATCAAATTAATTCATTTATGGCTGGCTGTCTTGTCAAGGATGACATTGAGCATGTGGGGCTATATAGACTTACCAGACATATGCCGAGAGAGGTTTTGGAGTCTTTTTCTATGAATAAACTGTAAAAACTTGAAGACTAACTTGAAATCTATTAGTCCACTAATTTTCTCTCTTTTTTCCATTTTCCCCTTCCTAAATCATAACCATTTACCTTTGTTTTACCTCTTTTATACACCCTCATCTTGCACCAGTCCAAGCACAGTGACATTTTCCATATAAACTTTATTTTTCATACTTTTAATTTAACTTAGCATTAATTAATCATTTATTACATGTTTTCTTACTTTTAATCACTCTTTGTAACTTATCGATATCTCCAATGTTTATTTTCTAGTTAGAGTACTTACCGTGACTACTGATCCTAGTGCAAGATCGAATCTTACACCATTTTTAGAACAACAAATCCTTGTAGTAGATCTGAACCTTCTTGATCAATGCCTCGTTTTGAGCAGCTTCAACCATGACAACAAGATCAATCCAAAGGCACCCGAAACTGAATCTGTGAAGGATGAACACTGGAGATTGTTTATGGCCAGTTTTGCTAATTCTCTAATCTTGAAGGCCGAAAAGCTAAATTCTACGTTTGGTTATGTAATCAGTTGAATGATGTATTTTAGCCTTTTGCCAAAGATCTATATAAATTAGAACGTAAATATGACTAAGGGGAAGTATTTGATAGTAGAAGAGAATAGAGACACAACTAGAGAGGCGGTAACAGGTTGTTGTATTTTGTTATCACCGAAATCTGGGCTAGACGATGTATTAATGTATGTACTTGCCTCAATGAATTAATAAAAGGGAGCTCCGCCTCATGTTTCACAAATTTCATTTCTATATTTGAGCTGATCAATTGATTAAGGTACTGACCAGCGTTTTTATTTGAAGTGTAAACACATTGGTTGGCTAGGGCGCAACCAACCCAACATGTTTATCCCATTTCCATTTTTTCTATAATTTGTGTTTACATTGTCAAGTGAGATTTAATTTTAAGCACATGCATTATTTTCTGAGTGAAAGAAGATCTGTTGTGTGAAGTAGATAAATTTCCCTTTCCTACACTTGATTTTAGATTGGTTTTCCTCTGCCTCGTCCAAGTAGGAGAAATAACCCTACATTAGTGCACATTGGTGTGATATGCCCTTTTCTGCCATTCTATTATATTGGTTTTCTCCACCTTGTCCTAGCAAGAGAAAAGAACCTGCACCAATGCACATTGTTGTGATGCAGCAAACCTTCTTAGTCTACTTCCTGCAATCTTCTTTCTTTCATTAAATGCTTATGACAGGATAAATGTATATTGATTGTTTCTTTATTCCTGCACTCTGTTAAGATCAGAAACATTCTCTTTTTATGTATGCAATTTTATTTAACAGTATAATATCACTTGCAATAATTAAGAACTCATTTTAAGAATTAAATGCTAAGTGTATGAAGCTCTGATCTGGTACAAGAACTAGTTTCTCACCACGGGATCTGAGTGCTTTGAACCTGGAAAAGTTCAAGCCCTTATAGGAAGAAAAAAGCCTTTAGTAAAGACACTATTTATACCTTCTGCATAAATCTTTGTTCTTGCACTAGTGCAAGCAAACTATGATAGTACAAGACAGATTAGTGCAAGAAGGAAATCTCTAAAGGAGCAGGTTTGAGGGTCCATCTAATGAGACTGCTAAGTGTCTCTACTAAACAAAAACACACACTCGGTTGTTAAACAATAATTAGTTAGAGTGATTTGTTGGCATTATGACACAGGTTTGGTACTATGGCATAGGCGTTGTCCTTGATGGCAACAAACTCAGATGGCAGATCATAGTTCAAGCTCTCAGAATGGAACAAAAATATATATACACAAGTTCCTCTTAACCAGGTTGTTTATACACACGAGATTGCTGATCAAAAGTCGCGTATGCTTAAGCACGCACTTTCATGCACGGAAAAGAATGTACATGTGCAAAAGCTTATTTTTGGGTCCGTGGTATTTGGACCTATGGTTTTGGACCTTGGTATTTCGTCTGAAGTATTGAACCCAGGTATTGGGTCCCTAGTATTGGTTCTCAATGGTTTTGGACCATGGTTTGAGTAAGGCCTAAGACTATAAAAAGGGAATGAGATCATTTGGCAAAATCATTGACTTAAGCATTGAATATCTTATGAGGAGCAAGATCTGGAATACTGGTGATTGGTTTGTGGTGCATAGCTGGATCTGAATCAAGGAGGAACCTGAGCACTGCAAGATGGATAAGTTCTATTGATGGGTAAAATCTCAAGGCTTGAAGAGAAGTATCTTCGTGTGATTTTGATTTTTTATATTTGGTGCATCATTTGATATATTATATTTGGCGCATGATTTGATCTATAAATCTGAGAGTCTGGGTATAACTGATGTCCAAATACTTGAAAAGGGAAAATTGTCTTTTATATATCGGTACGCAGGTTCGGCGGAGCAAAGGCGCATATACACGTTGATTCAGTAATTCAAAGAAGCATATACACTAGTCCTCCTTAATACAGAAGGAGATGCACATAGGTTCTTCATCTTGAAGTAGCATACGTCTCATAAAATATGATTTAGATACTTCTGTTTATTGCTGCAATATTCTAGGTTCAGGATTGGTGTCTGGTTTCTGTAATTGTTTTCTGGGTACAACATTCAAAGAAGTGGTTGTTTGATTCAGTATTGGTTTGTACAAAGGAGATTGGTTGATATAGATATACTTGATGTTTGATTGATGTTATTCATGGATCTAGTCTGAAAATTTATGAAATGTGGTCCTTGAAAGAAAGAGAAGGTTGCACCCTTTTGTAGGTTAGCACCTACGTACTAGTACATCAGCTAGTACAAGAGCTAAGGGGGTTGTAGATCCCTTCCAAGAGGAGCTGGAGAATGAAAGGAGGTATTAGCCTTCTACAGGTAGCAACCTACGTATTGGTATAAGACTGCACCAGTACAAAAACATTGTGAAAAGAAGTTTCTAATTGAAACAAGATAGAGACGAATTGCAGCAGGTGGTTTTCACCCACATTGGGTTTCCACCTTATATCTTGTGTTCTTGTGTGTAACTATCTGCTCTATTTTTTTGTTCATAGTTACTATTTATATGGTTCTGACACACAGATTAATGATCAACATCTGAAGAATAAATTAAATTATAAGTTTGCAAGTTATATGTGGGTTTCATTAACTAAAGTTGTGTATATACGCTATTTTCACTAACTGGAGTAGCGCATACAAATATTTGTATAAATTGAAAAATAATTGACTTGATAACACTGATTCACTCCCCCCTCAGTATTATTTCCACAATTGGTATCAGAGTAGGTCCTTTAGAAGAAGCTTGATCACTTGAAGGAAGATCTATCATCATGAGCAACTACGAAAAGGAGGCATCTATCAGGCCACCAATCTTTGATGGGAGAAACTTTGTCTATTAGAAGGTAAGAATCACAGCCTATATTCAATCTCTTGGTACAGACATTTCAGATACCATGGAAGTAGGATACACATTTCCATCAGCAACTCCTACGGATACGGCTGGGAAGAAGTAGTATGAAACAAATGCAAAGGTTGTTAATACTCTATTAGGAAGTTTATCTCAATCACAATTCGTCAAGGTTATGCAGCTCAAAACCACAAAAGAAATATGGGACAAGACCATTCTGAGCTATGAAGTAGACGATCAGGTAAAATAGGCAAAACTAAAAACTCTCAGAATTCAATATGAAAATCTCAGAATGCACAATGATGAAAGTGTGGCTAACTATTTCTTATGTATAGACGATATTGTTAATTGTATGAAAAACTTGGGTGAAGAAATAAAAGAAGTTACTTTGGTTGAAAAGGTTCTAAGATCTTTGTCTTCTAAGTTTGAATCAAAAGTTTCTTCCATAGAAGAAAAACAGAATCTACAGAGCATTACCATGTCACAGCTGCATGGAAACCTAGCTTATTTCAAAATGAGAAAAGGGGGACCATCAGATAGGAGAGAAGCCACATTCAAAACTTTAGGAAAAGGAGATTACAATCAGTTAGGGCATATGTCAGAAGGAGAAGAAGAATCAAACTTTGTCAAGAACCTTCAACGGGGTTCCGGAAGATTCAGAGGTAAGATACCTTTCAAATGTTTTGCTTGTGGAAGAGTTGGTCACTATGCAGCCAAGTGTCCTCATAAAGATAAGCTTGAAAAAGGTAAGGAACTAGGAACTAACTAGTAAGAAGAGCTATTATACACATGAAGACAGTGATGGATTTTCAATTAGTGATGAATATTAACAATGTAATGATTATATAATTTTGATGGCTTTTGAAGATGATGATTTCTTGGATGCTATAGATGAAGATGATCTCTATGAAGAAATTTCTAAACTTAAAATCTGTTTAGAAGAAAAGAGTATGATCATAGATACTCCAACATTCTAACTTGCTGAAAGGGAAAAACACAATGAAAATTTAGAATGTGAAATTGTGGGACTTAGAAAAGAAATTGAGAAAACAAAAGCTCTTAAGATTAGATTTTCTAAAGGATCTGAAACTTTAGATGATATTATCAAAGTGCAACGTTCTCCTCTAATCAAGACAGGTCTTGGATATTCTGAAGAAGCATCTCAAACACAGAAGCCATCCACCTCCAAAATTTATCTTGATGAAGCAAGGAAAAGTGAACAGGTTGACAATCAATAGCAAAGACATAGTGGAGATCACCAGGTAAAACAGGGACAATTTACTTCAAGGATGAACAAAGATCACCAAGTAAATCAAGGGCAATCTATTTCAAGGATGAACAGAAGCTACAACCAACCATAGGGAAATCATTCTCAAATTGCCTCAAGAATGGATGTCAATGGAAACTACAATCATTTGGTCGGTAGGTTTGATAATCGCAAGAATTTCTTCAATGGTCAATGTTTCTCTTGTCACAACTTTGGACACAAAGCTGCTCAATGTGTTGCCTACAAGACCATCATGATAAGAGAAGCTCAGAAACAAAGGAGTGTGACTGAGATCATGAAAATAACCTACAATAATTTTTCTGCTCTTGAGAATGAAATAGAATGTTATATTTGTAACAACTTCGGTCATGAAGATTCTAAATGCAGGAGTAGGTTTCAACAAACAACTTAGAAGGGGCAAGCTTCATTGAGACTCAAAACATGGATAAAGAAAGAACCACAACCAAAAAGATGTGGTATAGCCTTATATGTGGAAGGACAAGAAAATCATTGGTACATTGACAGTGGATGCTCGAAACATATGACAAGTGATAAATAAAAACTTCAATCATATAGTGCCTTAGAAAAGGAAAGAAAGGTCTCATTTGGAAATGACACCCCTGCACTCATAATGGGTAAAGGTTTTTTTCTTTTGAAAGAAAAGGTCAAAGTTGGAAACGTTATGTATGTTGATTGCTTAAAGCATAATCTACTGAGTGTCAATCAAATGTGTGATCAAGGAAATGAGGTAATATTTGAATAAAATGGATGTATTGTTCATGAGCTTGATACAAGAGAAACAATGGTCAAAGGCATAAGATCTCCAAATAACTTATACATACTCAAGGGAGGACAACAAAAATGCTATCTAAGCAACAATGATGAACATTGACTATGGCATAGAAGATTGGGGCATCTAAGCATCTCTCAAATAAGGAAAGCATGCAAATATCAGGCGGTTCATGATCTCCCTAACATCAAAATTCTAAACAATACAATAAGCAAATCATGTCAGTTTGTTAAGCAAACCAAAACTAATTTCCTTGAGAAGGAAGGATCAACTAGTAGGCCACTTGAACTTGTCCATACTGATGTATGTGGTCCATCTAGGAAAAGGTAACCTCGAGGAGAATAATACTTCATATTATGCATTGACGACTTTTCAAGGATGTGTTAGATAGGACTTCTAAAGCATAAAGACAAAGCTTTCAAAAAGTTCAAAGCATTCAAAGCCTTGGTTGAAAACGAATCAGATCACAAAATCAAATGCCTCACATTTGATAGAGGAGGGGAATTTACCTCAAATGAATTTCTCTATTTTTGTGAAGAACATGGAATAAGAAGGGGATTCTCTACTACAAGGACTCCTCAGCAAAATGGAGTAGTAGAAAGGATGAATGGAATAGTTCAACAAATGGCTCGAGCTATGCTTGATGAGTCTGGAACTCTTGCAACCTTCTGGGGTGAAGCTTCATTTTCTGTCGTCACTATTCTCAGCAAGACAAACATCCGGGTGAACACCACTCAAACTCCTCATGAACTTTGTTATGGTAAGACTCCTACGGTAAAATACTTCAAAAATTTTGGAAGCAAATGTTACAACAAAAGGACTGATGAAAACCGTGGCAAGTTTGAACCTAGAGTAGATGAAGGCATTCTCCTTGGTAACTCTCCCCATAGCAAAGGATATAAGTGCTACAATACAATACTTGGAAAAATTGTTGAAAGTATTGATGTAGTGATTGATGAAGAAGGAAACACTCCAAGGCAGATAAAATCCAAAGATTTCAAAGATGATGAGGACTATCCTTCAACATCAAATCAGACTTATGATGAAGAAGAAGAAACATATGAGGCACCAAAAGAACAGATAAGTGTATAAGAAAAGACTCCATCCAGGTACATCCAGAAGAATCATCCAGAGAGTCAAATTTTGGGGCAGAAGAGGCAGGTGTACAAACAAGAAGAAGTATTTCTAAAGCTTCAAGCTATCTAACATTGCTCTCCTCCACTGAACCACAAAATGTAAGAGAAGCATGCAAAGATGAATGTTGGGTCAAGGCCATGGATGAAGAACTTGAGCAGATTGAAAAGAATAACACTTGGGAGTTGGTTCCTAGACCAAAAGATAAGAATGTCATAGGGACAAAATGGATATTCAAAACCAAGCTGAATGAAAATGGAGAAGTTATTATAAAAAAGGCCAGACTTGTTTGTAAAGGGTATGCTCAACAAGAAGGTATAGACTTTGAAGAAACTTTTGCACCAGTTGCTAGACTTGAGGCTAAAAGAATGTTCCTTTCTCTTTGTAGATTTTAGAAGTTCAAAGTATTTCAAATGGATGTGAAATTTGCCTTTTTAAATGGGGACTTAGAAGAAGAAGCTTATATTGAGCAACCAGATGGATTCATCCTTGGAAATTATCCAAAACTTGTATTCAGACTTAAGAAGACACTCTATGGTATTAAACAGGCTCCAACGGCTTGGTATTATCGTCTAGACAAATACCTCCATCAACAAGGTTTTTCAAAAGGATCAACAAATAGCAATCTATATATATAAATTGATAATGAGAAATTGCTAATACTTGTTGTGTATGTTGATGATATCATCTTTGGTAGCAATGAAGAAGCCATGAGTCAAAACTTTTCTTTGGTGATGCAGAAAGAATTCGAAATGTCCTTGCTTGGTGAGCTAACATATTTTCTTGGTTTACAAATCCAACAAAATAAAGACGGTATCTTCTTATCACAAACCAAGTACCTCAAGCAGATCTTGGAGAAATATGGCATGGAAGATTCGAAACCGATATGTACCCCTATGGTAATAGGATGCAGCCTTAGCGCAAATGATGAATCAGCAGCAGTACATCAACCAACCTATAGATCCATTAGTAATCTGCTCTATGTGACAGGTACCCGACCAAACATAATGCATGCAGTAGGAATAGTTGGAAGATTCCAGGAAAATCCAAAGGAAACACACCTTCAAGTAGTTAAGAGGATTTTCAAATATCTTCAAGGAACACAAAACTATGGCTTATGGTATCCTAGAGATTCCAATCTCACACTTCATGCATATACAGATGCAGATTGGGCAGGAAGCGTGGATGATAGGAAAAGCACTAGTGGTGGTGCATTCTTATGGGTTCCAGATTAGTATCTTGGTTCAGCAAGAAACAAAGTTCAATTTCTTTATCTACAGTTGAAGCGGAATATGTGGTTGCTGCATCTTGCTGCACACAACTCCTTTGGATGATGCAAACTCTGCAAGATTTTCAGATCACTTGTACTCCACCTATCTCCATCTTATGTGATAATACAAGTGTAATCAGTATTTCAAAGAATCCAGTCATGCATTCAAAGACCAAGCACATACCTATCAAATATCATTTTCTCCAGGAACAAGTGCTTGAACAAAAGGTCAAATTGGAGTATGTTCCCTCTAAGGAAAAAGTTGTTGATATACTCACCAAACCACTGCCCAGGGAGACATTTGAATACCTTAGACAAAAGTTGGGAGTAGTTGATGCATCATCTTGTTGCTAAAATTTTTCTGTTTCAGAGAAAAGTGGTTGTACGGGAGTTTAATGAGGAGAATCCGCATACATACACCAGTTTATGTGGATTCAGTAGCGAATATGTTAGTTTGAAGACAAACAGTGGGCAAGGCTCAGGATGAAAAGAGTCCGATATGGGTTTGACAGAGACCATCTGGCACAGGTTCAGGGGGAGCATATATTCTTCTAATAATGCATTGTTGGCATTATCTTAGAAGATCTTGGTTCAATTTCGCAGTTGTTTTGATTTCAGGTGGAACAGGTGTAGAGGGAGAACATGGTTGCTGGTCTTAATGATGATTTATAGATGTTGTTGATGATAGTTGTTGATAACTAGCATAGTCTTGTTGTAGATATTTCATCTCTATGTCATGTATTTCCTTTCTTATCAAGGTCATGTAATGGCCTATCTTGGTTTCCCCACTATCACTGGGATGGATGATGTAATGTTCTTGTTTTATCATGTGTAAATTCTTAGTGTATCCCCACTTGGTTGGGTGGATGAGTCAATATTGGTATATTCCCACTTGGTTGGGAGATGGATGTATGTATGAGTCTTTAGTGATAGGAAGGTCTTTTATGATGTATAAGGTCATGTTTCTTCTTGTAAAACATCTTCTTACAAACCTTGCTTACAGTCAGGGGGAGCTTGGATAGCACAACAGAGCAGAGAATTCAGCATGTACTCAGGGGGAGTATAACTCTTTTCCCTTGATGACAAAGGGGGAGAATGACTTTGAGTGACTTGGGGTTACCATCAAGTCCAAAGGGGGAGATTGTTGGCATTACGACAGAGGTTTGGCGCTATGTCACGGGTGTTGTCCTTGATGGCAACTCACTCAGATGGAAGATCTTAGTTCAAGCTCTCAGAATAAAAGAAAAAGAGATATACGCAGGTTCCTCTTAACCAGGTCGTGTGTACACGCGGGTTAGGCGATCAAAAGTTGCGTATACATATGCACGCACTTTCATGCAAAGAAAAGCACGTACATGTGGGAAAACTTATTTTTGGTCCATAGTATTTAGTCCGTTATATTTGAACCTATGGTTTTGGACCTTGGTATTGCATCCAAAGTGTTGAACCCAGGTTTTGGGTCCCTAGTATTGGTTCTAAATGGTTTTGTACCATGGTATTGAGTAAGGCCTAAGACTATAAAAGGGGAAGGAGATCTATAGACAAAAGCATGAACAAAAAGTATCGAATATCTTATGAAGAGAAAGATCTAAAATTGGGTTATTTGCTAAATCTGAACCAAGGAGGAACCTGAGCGCTAAAAGATGGATAAGTACTATTAATGGGTCGAGATCTTAAGGCTTGAATAGTAGTATCATTGTCTGATTTTTTATTTGTTATAATTGGCGCATGATTAGATCTATAAATCTGATAATCAGGGTATAACTGAAGCCTGATTAAGTGAAAAGGGAAAAATATATTTTATAGATCTGTATGCAGTTTCGACACATTGGAGGCGCGTATACACACGGGTTCAGCAAGTGAAGACAACATATATGCTGGTTGGCCTTAATATAGCTGCGTATGTATGCAGGGTTCTACATGTTGAAGTAGCGTACATCTCATGAAATATGTTTTAGCTAATTCTGTTTATTGTTGCAGTGTTCTGGGTTCAGAATTGGTGTCTGGTTACTGTTACTGTTTTCTGGTTACAACATTTTGAGAAGTGATTGGTTGATTCAGTATTGGTTTGTATAAAGGAGATTGGTTGATGAAGATATACTTGATGTTTGATTGATGTTATTCATGGATCCAGTCTGAAAATTTATGAAACGTGGTCCCTGGACGAAAAGAGAAGGTTGTAGCCTTCTGTAAGTCAACACCTACGTACTAGTACCTCAGCTAGTATAAGAGCTAAGGGGGTTTTAGCTCCCTTCCAGGAGAAGCTGGAGAATGAGAGAAGGTTGTAGCCTTCTTTAGGTAGCAACCTGCGTACTGGTATAAGACTGCACCAGTAGAGAATCATTGTAAACAGAAGTTTCTAATTAAAAGAAGATAGAGATGAATTGCAGTAGGTGGTTTTCACCCACATTGGGTTTCCTCCTTACATCTTGGTGTTCATGTGTGTGATGATTTGTTCTGCTTTACTGCTCTTATTTACTCTTCATATGGTTAATAATATTCTGATGCACTCATTAAGAAGTAACTAACTAAATTATAAGTTTACTGGATATACACTTGTTGCATTACACACAGTTGCGTATACACACATTTTTCCTTAACTAAAGTAGCGTATATGAATTTGAATATGGAAATGAAAAAGTTATATTGATTTGATGATACTGATTCACCCCCCCTCTCAGTATTATTTCCAACAATTAGAGATTTGGATTCTAGGGTTTTATTGCTCCAAATAGGTCATCGTGGCATTTTCATTATAACTTTTTCCTATGATGTTGCAGAAGCTAAAAAAAACCCATTTGAGACAAAATCATGATGAACCTCGGGTATGAATTTAAGATCTTGTATCACTATATTTTCGGAGATCTAATCTGAGGAAGTTAGGGTTTCTGTGAGCTCCATAATTCCATCTCAAACATGTCATCATGCAATTTTTGCTATAATTGTTTTTCTACGAAGTTTCAGAATTTGAAATTAAAACCCATTTATGCCAAAAACATGGGGAAGCTCGTTCCCAAATTTCGGATCTTGTTTCACTATCTTTTCAGAGATATAGTCCAAGTCATTTAATGTTTCAGCATGCTCCCGAATTACATCCCAAACAGGAGACCTTGGGAAAATTGTCATAACTTTCTCTTTGAGCATCAGATTGAAATTTCATGAAAATTGATAGACCTAAGATAGATTTTAGTTTGTTGGGTATCATTTTCAGAACCTAAGGTCGAAACAGTGACACGTGGAACTTCCTACAAGTTCTCTCTACTGAACCATTCTATAATTAGGTCATCGCGAGAGATTGGGCATAACTCTTTCTTCAGGAATCCAATTGTGATCTGACTTGTGGGGTTAGAAAGAGGACTCAAAGGGATATAACAGGCTAAAATTTTGTAACTTAAAAATCCGAAATTACAAAGTTACAATCATTTCAAGAAAGAGCTCCTAAAATCAATAAAAAGTGATATGAGGAAGTTTAATGGCAATGATTCGATAAATTGGATACTACATATGGAGCAATATTTTGATCTACATGAGGTACAACTGTTACAAAAGGTACATATTGCATCTTTATATTTAGGACTGAATCAATTTTTATGGTATAAATGGCTTTGTTCTCGTAAACCTCTTATCACTTTGTCAATTTCATGGAAGAAATGATAGCACATTATGAGGATACAAAGAGTAACACCTTCTTTAGCCAACTGATGTTAGGTAAACTTGACTTAGGATAGAGTCAAAAGTTGACGAGGTTAAATAGTGATGGTTTTGGGGCACATGGTATTGTGCACCCATGGTATTCTGCCCGTGGTATTATATGTAATGGAGCCTATAAAAGGCTGGAAGGACTTCATTGTAATGTAGGGCCTGGAGGTGAGCGGTGAAGGCTCACTTGGCCGGATTAGCCAGGGTTTTGGCCAAGGATAATGAAATTTCATTATGACTGGGTTTTTCCCCGGATTTGGGGTTTTCCCGGATAAACATGTGTATTTATGTGTTTATGGTTATTGCTGGTTAATTTTATATTTATTCTTCTCCATAATTAATTTGTGTTCTCGGGTAAATTTCT
>APFE030417886.1:136950-253323 GCA_000404065.3 Pinus taeda
AAAAAAAAAAAAATTCCTGCAATAATGAAAATTCATTCACTAACATGATGGCAGAAGGATCAATCAGAAAACCATCTTGCTCACAGGAAGATCAAATATTTCTAATAAAAAGAGAATGTTGCTTGATCTTTAGATATGCTAGTGAACACCAAGTAAAATCAGGTTCAACAAAACCAACCTTTATACAATTAGGGTAATTAGCATGGATATTTTTATTCAAGTAACGCTTAATTTTTGCTATAGTTATTTTTCTTGCACCAGTGCAAGCAGACCTTACAAAAAAATTTCTTCCTTTCTTCATATTCCACTTTTGTAACATTCCATCAGTTTTCTTCTTCAATCCTAGAATGATTAACCTTCCCATATTCTTCTGAATTTACCCTGTCTGTTTCGTAAAAAGCCCACTTTATCCTTGAATTTTTTTCCTATCCCACTTTTCTTTATCCTCTCTTGTGGTACTATTCCTAGAACCCCTATAGTAGAATTCCTTCCCATTCTGAAATTTCCCTTTTCCCACTTTTTGTTCCCTCATGAATTCATTGCAAGATCTCGCGCACAAAGAGAAAAATGATATGCTTTGAAGCATCAAGAAAGGGTGAAGCAAATTTCCAGTATAAATTGAGGAAGCCATGTTGGAAGTCCATCTTATATTTTACTTAAATTCCCTATTCTTCTTTTCAAATACTATGCTTGTACTAGTGCAAGCATGTCGTCCTATATAATAATGCAAACAAAATGGTACTAGCAAAATAGCATAATTTAATCGATGAAAGAAAACCAGTGCAAGCATGCACCCTATCAAAAACATAGTACAATTTGTTCTTTTCATAGCATACGTCATAGGAAAGTGGTCATCATGAAAGTTTATAAGAAGTCCTTTCACTTAATCAATGAGTACTTGTGCTATCATGTTAACTAGGAGAAAATTATTTAAAGTACAAGGTGTTTTTATGTTAAAAATCATGATCATTTTGTAATGAATCCTAAGTTCTTTTTGAATTATGAAGGAGCATGGAAGTGTTTAATAGTTTCTTGGATATAATTGCCCCTTTCTGGCACAATATTGGACATCCTTCACTCATAATGATTACCTCACCTATCTATTAAAACGCCGTCGCAAATACCAATCTGGCATGATCTCAAAGATGTCACGCATCCATGGCTATTTCAGTGGAATGAATGGGTGATAAGATGGAAGGGATGGTGGACGGTTGGACCCCTATCTATAAGAACCAATTTTCCCAGTGTTACATGTAAATTCTTGAATATTCATAACCGTTAAGCAACAACGCTGCTTCCTCGAAGAAAACCTTTGTCTCTTAGTAGGGTAGAACAAACTGCGGAGTATTGCAATAGTCTTGCACTATTGTGAGACTTGGACTTTCTTCAATTCTTGCAAAAGTTTGATGAGCACAATAGTGAAGTGGCCTTATAGTTTGCCAGAAGTTTCAAAAATGGCCAAGTAAAAATTGGGCCTCTAAAATTTGAGGTTACGGAAGAGTTTATAGCAGCAGTGACAAGCTTGGAAAATACTGGTGAGTAGTGGTTTAAAAATAAAAAACTAGAAAGGAAGCGATGGCAGCGTTTCATCATCAACAAGAAGATGAAGTTAGATTGGAAGGAAGGAGTTTTGCACAGTGCCCTGATGTGACAATGGCAAGACCTCCTTTTCGTCATCTAGAAATTTGTAACCTGTGAGGGAAGCTACTCTTGCACTTTTGTGTACCATTTTAGGATGTTGCAGCATTTTGAAGCCACTTGGAACATCCGATGGAGGATGAATTTCCCTTATTTTTTGCTTAAGAGCTTGGAAGAAATGGCCAAGGGTGTGCGGGACGAACGGGCAAACCAGGCCGACAATAAGTTATATCACCATGGCTTGATAATTTTGGTCTAGAAACAATTATATGTTCAAGGCATGACCTCGGAGGCGTTGTTAAAACATCTACATAAAAGCACAACTACTAGAAAGGAAATAGAGGAATTCACCAGCACAAGCAAGGGTATGAGTAAGAATTTAAAGGGGAGTCCTTCTTGCACCAATGCAAAAAGGAAATGACCTGAGAAGCCAATAGAGGAAAGGACCTCATATCCAAATAAGAAGATAACTAGTGCACCTGCTGAAGGGACTCCTTCTTCGCCACCAGTACAGGTACAGACCCCTAAAGAAGACAACCTGTCAATCCTTGCCGACACAATAAAATTTGTAGAGGTTGAAGATGACACTCTATTTGCCGATTTCATTAAAAGGCCCTAGAAAAAAGAATGAACAATCTAGTGTAGGCAAAGAACCAGAATCCCCATAGGAGATTGAATCCCCTTATGGAACAGTACAAGAAGAAGAACCAGATAAAGAAGAATTTCTTAATGTAACCATGAGGGATATTGAGGTCCCTGAGGAAGACACAACCCCTGTCGAGACATAAGAAGAAGAAGATTTGGTAACTCCTGCTACTCAAATAGTGGAGCTAGAGCTTTAAGTGCAGAACTTAGAACAGCTCATAGCTAAAGCATAGGATGATAAGAACAAAGTAAAGAAGAATTAACTATGGAGATCCAGAAAAATAAAGCAGAAGTTAGAGTTTTGAAGTACCGAGCTGCACGATGTTTCAAGTGACTTAAAAAGGTGACAAAGAAATTAAAGAACATCAGAAAGAAGAAGTTCGAAACATTGCAGGCTGATATCAGTATGTCAGAGCAGGATTGAGCTGGAATGTTCAAAGTTCTGAAGGATTTTTGCAAAAGTAAAGAGTTGTGTGAAGAAGCACATTAGCTTAGGGATGGGAGGATGTTAGCCCCCTAATTTTCTCTCTTTTTTCAATTTGCCCCTTCCTAAATCATAACATTTTACCGTTGTTTTACCTCTTTTATACACCCTCATCTTGCACCAGTCCAAGCATGGTGACATATTTCGTATAAAATTTATTTCTCATACTTTTAATTTAACTTAGAATTAATTAAACATTTATTATATGATTTCTTACTTTTAATCACTCTTTGTAACTTATCGATATCTCCAATGTTTATTTTGTAGTTAGAGTACTTGTCGTGACCGCTGATCCTAATGCAGGATCGAATCTTCCACCATTGCCAACAGAGCAAATCCTTGCAGCAGATCCGAACCTCCTTGATCACTGCCTCGTTTGGAGCAGCTTCAGCCACGATAGCAAGATCGATCTAAAGGTAGCCAAGATTGAATCTGTGAAGGATGAAAGTTGGAGATTGGATACGGCGAGTTTTGCTAACTGTCTAATCTTGAAGGCCGAAGAGCTAAATTATGTGTTTGGTTATGTAATTAGTTGAATGATCTATTTTATCCTTTGGCCAAAGATTTATATCATGTAGAACGTAAATAGGACTAAGGGGAAGTTTTTTATAGTAGAAGAGAATAGAGACACAGCCAGAGAGGCAGTAACAGGTTGTTTTATTCGTTATCGCCCAAATCTAGGCTAGATGGTGTATTAATGTATATACTTGCCTCGGTGAATTAATAAATGGGAGCTCTACCTCATGTTTCACAAATTTCATTTCTATATTTGAGCTAATGAATTGATTAAGGTACCGAGCAGCATTTTTATTTAAAGGGGAAACACGCTGGTTGGCTATGGCCTAGCCAACCCAACACATTTACCCCATTTCCCATTTTCCTGCGATTTGTGTTTACATTGTCAAGTGTGATTTAATTTTAAGCACATGCATTCTTGTCTGAGTGAAAGTGGATCCGTTGTGTGAAGTAGATAAATTCTCTTTCCTGCACTTGATTTCAAATTAGTTTTCCTCCGCCTGGTCCAAGCAGGAGAAATAATGCTGCACCAATGCACATTGGTGTGATGTCCCCTTTTCTGCAATTTTTTTGATTGGTTTTCCCCGCTTGGTCCAAGCAGGACAAATGAACTTGCACCAGTGCATGTTGGTGTGATGCAACTAGCCTTCTTAGTCTACTTCCCGCAATCTTCTTTCTTTCATTAAATACTTATGACAGGATAAATGTATATTGATTTTTTCCTTATTCCTCCACTTTGTTAATATTAGAAACATTCACTTTTTATGTGTGCAATTTTATTTAATAGTATAATAGCACTTGAAATAATTAAGCACTCATTTTAAGAATTAAATTCTAAGTGCAGGAAGCTCTGATCCGATGCAAGAACTAGTTTCTCGCCATGGGATCTGAGTGCATTGAACCTAGAAAAGTTCAAGGCCTTGTAGGAAGCACAAGACCTTCAGTAAAGACACTATTTATACCTTTTGCATAAATTTTTGTTCTTGCACTAGTGCAAGCAGACTATGATAGTACAAGACAGATTAGTGCAAGAAGGAAATCTCTAAAGGAGCAGGTTTAAGGGCCCATCTGATGAGACTACTAAGTGCATCTGCTAAAGAAAAACACACACTCAGTAGTTAAACAATAATTAGCTAGAGTTATTTCCCTTTATCTTTAATTCCCTCTTGCAAATGCATTCTTCCTTGTTCCAGTCTTAGATTATTTTGATGGTTCAAGTTGCCTTTACACTTTTTAATTTGATTATGCAATCTTTCCTTTAAGGAAAGTAGGGATCTATATTAGGAAGATTCAAACCATCTCTGGCATTGACTGTGCTTCATCTCTAAGTTTACAGATCCCCCGGGTTGACAAATTAAGTGTTGAGGAGTTTGCTTAAGTGTAATTCCTGCACCCAACAAAATTGTGATAACTAGGGTATAGAAGAAGATGTTTGTATGGAAAAACAGATTGAGGCTATGACACAAAATCTTGAAGAGTCGAAAGAAGGCTAACACATAATCATGGTTTTTGACAAAAGTAAAATGACCTATAATCTATATATGTTCTCTGATTGTCGTGGATCACTCGTAGAGAGAGTCAACCATCCATTTTGTCAATTAGAGGACAAAAGACCTATTTACGTGACATATTCAACCCTTGTATTTCATGTGCAACTAGGTCAAATACACTTGCATGAAACGAACAATTGATAACTTGATCTAAAGTTGGGGATCACGTATGACTTAAACATCAAAACCTACCAAAATCTTGACTTACAGTTGGGGTGTAATACAAATGTTGGTTTTACTATGACAACCTACTTCGTTTTTCAACAGGTCAAAAATGTCTGGTGTTTTTAATTGAGTGGATTCGATGACATGAGAACTAGAGAGGGTTGACAAGTCCATGTCACTCTATTTTGAAATCCAGTTTGGCATTTGTAGTCGATCTTCTTGACCTATGGAATTTATGTATATAAAGAACTTGAATACAAAGAAACTTTAATTGAGGAAAAAAAATGCGCCGCTCTGCTATATCATATTAATCGTATAATGCAAAACTAAAAATAATATCGCTGAAACTAAAATAAAGAATTGTGATAACATAGTAGAACTAAAAATATACAGTAAGAGAGTGCAAGAGAAGAGCTTACCTTGAGTAATTGTGGATTTGCGACTCAACATTTTTTTTCTTTTACGGGTTGTATCTCTACGAAAATGAGAAAGCTCCAGGCTCCAGCACTGTGATGGGCATTGGGTATTCACTGCATAATAATCCAATTTCCAACACCCCCCACATACCATTTGGGAATCGAGATTGTGATAAAATTGGGACGAAATTTGTAGGAAATTGAAGTGAGATCATCATCGGATTGGAAAAAAAAGTTAACGCAATGATTTAATTCTCGTAAATATTAGAACTTCACAATAAATGCCTTACCAAACCAACGCTAAATTTCCAATGTTGACAATGTTGTGTCAATTAATGCATTGATGAGCTCCCCATTTTAATTATGTGCCCTAACGATATTGAAATCTAGATATGTTGGCCAAACAAGATGGATATGAACTCTAGACTCTTAGTCTCATCGCATTGATAATTACATAAATTCACATAAGTGCCGGAAGCATAGAATGATAGAGCATCTCCAGTCCAACTTAGGTAAGTTGATAGTGGGTACCTATACTATTAATTTAATATAAAATTTAAACAATTCTAGATATGCTGGCGAGACATAATGGATATGGGCTCTGGACTCTTAATCTCATGGCATTAATAATTACATAAATTCACATAAGTGTTGGAAGCATAGAATGATACAGTACATCCAGTCCAACTCACGTAAGTTGATAGTGGATACATATACTATCAATTTAATATAAAATCTAAACAAATACAAATTATTAAAATATATATATTTATATATAAAAAAAAACTTAAAACTTGTAATTTTAACAAGTTAATAATAATGCGTAGATGTGTAGATTTTGAAAGTGCGTGGCTAAAAAAATCAAAACGTACATACGAACATCAATTTTAACCCCTGCTTGGAATAATCTCACCAATGTATTTAATTGATGTAAACCGATGACTCATTTAACCCCGACGCCTAACATAGCCAACCCCACGTGAAATATAAGCCTCATAAAGTATATATCCTCGTGGATTCTTTTCTTGGAAAGTATAAAGTATAAAGTATAAATTCATGTGTTTAGTGTTCTCGTTTGTGTTCTTGTATGTAATGAGAACTGGATTTATGAATTATATAAATTTGATTGATCATGTTTAGTTTGAGTTGTCGAGAGGGAGAATTATTGTATTTTTTTATTTCAATTCAAAATTTATCTTTAATATTTTTTTCAATTTATATACACATTAAGTCTTTACAAAATCTATTATATTACAATACAAAATGATTTGAAATTGAAACATCTATTTCAAGTGTACATGTATTGTGTATGTAAGACACTTTTAAACTAGGAGAGAAACAAGAAAAATAAAGGATAAGTGCAATATAATTCAAATTTTCCTTAAGCTATAACTCAATTGGATCTCATCACCCATTCCCTCAACAAAAGTGTATGTATCCATAGATTATGGAACATTATAAATCAAAAACCTTGAAATTGTGTTTGTCGTTCATTCTTGTCTTAATTTATAGGCCAAGTAATATAACGACATTGGACTTACAAACTTGGAATTGTTGTTGGTGAAATTCATAAGGATTTTATAAAGAATGTGGCAAGGCATAAGGTGTAAAACATGGACCTTGAGTTCAATGTGGAAGGTTTAAACATGAACCATATATAGTAAGTCAAGTAGATAACCCTTACATGTAAGCTTCACTCTCACCCATTTTTGCAAGATATAAAAAAATGATCCACTCCATCTACATAAGTAAGAGTGAATACAATCCATGGCTCTTGCATTATCTTGCTATATAATTCAATATCCAATCTATTAAGGGATGTACTCGCTATTACTTATAAATACTATTTTTAACATTATGAAAGGAGGGGGCATTATAGATGTGATTATATAAAGTATTTTTTTAACAACATATTCCTTCTAATGGATTCTTTTTCGAGAAAAAAAACCGTAATTTTATTCATTAGTAAGAAGAACCAAAATTACATTTTTCATATGTTGAATGCATTCGAGTATTTAACCCTCATGGCTAATAATAAAATGACCATTAATCCAACAAGAGAGCAGAGCATGCAAGTTCGCTAAAAAACCTCAAAGGGCACATCGGCAAAATCCAGAAACCCCGACAAAAAACACTGACTAGATATGAAACCATAAATCTTAGTCACAAGCCACCCAGATGGGCCCTAAAATAACTCCAAAGATCCTACAATCCAAGAAAGTTTGGGATGCAGGCCCACAGAACCCAGAAAAGAAGCAAATCTAAAACTCTCAACAAAAGAAACTTGGGCCTAGGTCACCCAGTGAGCCCAAGGGAACCAACAGAACCTGTGATAGAGATGCTTAGAAACTAATAACACATGCAACAGCTACAATAAGAACAACCCACGAAACTCGAACAAGACAGAAGATAACCGCCACAAAGCCAAACCAATAGATACCGACCTCCACTGCAACCAAAAGAGGCATGAAACTGGGGAACCCCAACCCCACAAATTCCTTCGCAATATCTAGAAAACAGTCGAAAATGAGGCACAAAACTTGAAAAGGATCTGCCACATCCTATCCCCCTCGACTCCCTTCGCAAGACAAGGCACAATAGGGAGCATGATGACTGCATCAAATGATGACCTGGCAACAAAAGTGAATCATGGCGGCAGTGAAGCCTAGCGTCTGTGATAACACCCAAACCAGGGTTGGCTCACACCTCGAGTCTCCTTTTAATGGAAATAAGATCACATATCACACATCACGTTAGTTTATGACATCATATATTTTGATACTAACCATATGGATAATGGGATGCAAGGCCTTAGTATTAATATGATTAAGAGGCACATATCTTAATCGATACAAATTAGATAACAGTAAAATGAAGCAATGAGAAAACAAGCTCTTATCTTGGATATGATTATAGAAATGTTTTTAGCCAACGTTATTGCAACAAAAAACATTTACAAAGGAAACAAGATCTCAACACCCTTTAGTAGCTAACTTTAAGCAAGATAATGCATGGATACGAGTTATTATTAAATAATAAAGAAAACTAGATATATTTTAGAAAGGTTGTGGTAGGTATAAGAAAGTTGATGAAGTTGTATAGAAAGATTGCATCAGCTGCAAAAAAATGGTGAAGAAACGTTGTTAGAATTAAATATTATATCAAATAATCAAATTAATAAATACTCTTTATTTATGGAGATAAGTTAATAGAAAAAATGGAATAATTTTTATAATTGAAGATAATGTATTTTTCAACCTCTTTAATTTAGACAACTTCCATCCAAATTAAAATATACTTCAGTTAATTTTGATAACAATAAATGGGAAAAAAATTCGTCCTAATAATAATTCTCAATTTAATTTTTTTTTTAATAATGATAATATCATTGATGTAAACTTATATATATATATATATATAAAATGTAATTAAAAAAATCAACAAATTACTTATAATGCATTTATTATAGAATTTAGACTTTTATGATCCATAATTTATTTGAGAGAATGATTTTGGCAAAATCACATAAAAAATCATTTGTCGATGTGTTTCGAACCAACTAGTGTGGTTCACCGTCAGGACAAGATGAAGATCCAATCTAAGCGATCAGTTAAATAGGGACAACAGGCCATTCCAACAACTATATTTTACTCAGTAATGGATAAACAAGACCTCTAATGGCTAGGTTTGACCAAGGCCGAGGGGGAGGGATTAAAAATAATTTATTTATTTATTATTTATTTATTTTTTTAATAATATTAGAATAAATATAATGGTAAATCTTAGCCGTTTGAGTGAACGTGTCTCAATAAGGAACTTAATAAATTATATTAATCTGTATTATTACTATTATTTAATATAATTGAAATATAAGAATTTTTTATTTTTTATAATTGTTTTTTATTGATTTGATTTGATTTGATTTAATTTTTATTTTATTTATCATTTTTATTTATCTCTTTATTATATATATATATATATATATATAATAATATATATATATTATATATTATAATATATTTAATATACTACTATTATGCAAAAGTAATAATTCAGTAACTAATATCATATACTAATATGCTATAGTAATTAATAGTATATTATTATTATTATTAACTTCTTGCTAATATTTCTACTCTTATGATATGCATAATTTTATTACAACTAATATTATTCGCTAGGCGTACATTTTTGTATCATTTTTAATTGTTAATGTTATAACTTTTATTATAAGGTTAATATCTTTTTCTAGGAAAATTGGCCAAGGGTGAAAGATCCATTTATTATTAATTATATTAAAGAGTAATACAATATAATTCAAACCTGATTAAGGGAGGATAAAAGATAACACGAAACAAAGGAAAGTAGGGATGAAGAGGCTACGAAGACAAGGCTGGGATCCAGCAATTACTAATCTTCCAGCCATCATCCCTATTAAGATTATTAGGCCTTTTTTCAATCTAAAGGGCCTCTCTAAATTTATGATGGTGAAATTGTGCAGCTTTTGCAATGACATGAGCCTTTTCTATACAGACATGATGTTTAGTCTTCCTGGCATGCTCTGCAAGGGCCAAGGACTTGGCCCTTCCATGCTTTAAGCCTGTCGAGTGCTCATTAATCCTTTGATTAACAGAATGACCAGTCTCACCAATGTATGGTGTCTAACAGGAACAGGGAATGACATAGACGCCGTTCATGTCTTTAGGGTCGACAGGATCTTTTACAAATCTCAGGGAGCTACAAATGGTATTAAGAGGTCTAAAGGTCGCGAGGACATTGTGCCTCTTAAGAATCCTGGCAATCCTATCAGTGGTCCCTTGGATGTAAGGTAAGTGAACCCCATGGCCCGATCTTTAGGATCTTTTTGGATTGAAGGCTCCTTACGGGCCTTACGATCTTCTAAAACAATTGTTTATTAGGATCATGAACAATCTTGACAAAAGCATAATCGAGAAAGGTAACATTTACATGTCAATTTTTTTTATATTAATTTTCATTTAATATATATGTATTTTTTAAAATATTATAATAAATAAAAATAAAGTATTCTATTTTTTAGATATTAAAAAATTGTAAACATTAAATTAGAATTAAATATACTAAAAAATAAAATAATAATAATATAATTCAAAATCGCTAAATTGATATATTTTTATGTATAAAAAATTATTAATTTAGGTGATATAACTTCATGTTAATTTTTTTTAAGTTAATTTTGGAAACCTTAATAAAACTCTAGAATTAAAAGAATATATATTTACTATGTATTTTATATTTCATTTTATTCATATTATGAAGGGATCTCCTCTTATTCTATTAGTTCCATCTCCATATTTCGTGGTTTTGGTTGAATTAAACCTTTTTCTTGATCTTTACCAGGTATGGAGCTAATTGATAGCCCTCTTCTTGATCTATCTCAGATATGGAGCCAATGGATAGCCCTTTTCTTGATATTTCCTAGGTATGAAGCCAATTGATAATCTTTATTGTGGTATCCTAAACTAAGGTCATTTTCCAATCTTATAACTATATGTATAAAATATTAGCATTCCTCAAGCTTTGCATTTACCTTGTGTGTTGAATAATAATTTCGAAAGTTTTTTCTTGTCACTTTTTTTGTTTGTAAATATGTCTAGATATTTCTCTTGATAGCTAAATGTATTACATAAGGTATTACATTGAAATTGCTTCAAAACACAAACAGTTCTAGAACAATCAAATGTCACCATTCCATGTGAATAGAGCATAGCACATTAGACATAGACTTAGAAAAATGAGCAAGGGTGACTCCACCTTTTCCACTACATGAACCAGGACACCCTTAACATAACTATTGCAAAAATTGACCATATAAAAAACATATCAAGATACTACTATTTGTTGACATAAAAAATAGAGAAGTGCATACATATGAATTGTAACATAAAGTAACAAGAACCATAAAGTGTAATAAAACTTCAGTAAAAACACACGAACATGTAGATTCCTTCCATCCTAATGATTATAAGAGTTTTTTGAGGAGACTTAGTCGAAAAAGATAATTGGCTAGTGTGGGGAGGCATTTTCATGGGAATTGCACAATGGTGGGTCAAAATTTCCATTAATAGTGTTGAGATGTATAATGTTGATAACTGTAGACTCTCCCTACTGGTCATTTGAATCAGTATCAGATTCTAATGCTATATAACATTCCACTCGATTCAACCTTACCGCTATATCATATGTATCTAATGTCCCACAGTATGCGCTTGTTCTCCTCCTAGCAAGCAATGAGTTTATTGTTATCATCTTTCTTATCACAGATAACCATGCTAAGAAGTGTCTCCATTTGATGATAGTGAGTGATTGAGTGAAGAAAATGAATTCATCTCCTCTGAAACTTTTTTAGATCTGACACCTGTTTGGGATTGCTACCACGGATCTCAAAGTTTGAGAAGTATTTGCAGTCTCTAAACTCCTTGGCTACCAAATTTAGAATTTCCTTTCTGACCTCAAGAGGGGAAAACTCAAAGAAATTTCCACATATTCCCAGCCAAACAGGTGTCCGTCCCTTGAGGAGGATGCCCCTAGCGCACCACCCCATTAGGCACAAAATTGTTGGCATGAATCCATATAAGGCCTGTAAGTAAAAAACTTGACCAAGACCATAGAAAAATGAAAAACATCATAAGTAATATCACGGAAAGAGTGCAGTTTCACCCGAACATAAAAGAAAGGGTTTAATAGCAAGAAAAGGGAGAAAGTGAGGAAGTGAATTTTTCGCTTGTGCATGATTAAGAGAAACCTTTTGATAACAAAACATAACAGTGTAATTAATAATTATCAAGTGGTATTTCGTAGTTCCTAAAAACTCGTTATAATCTCAATATCGCATATATAACTCAATGAAATATGTGTCTATAATATTCTATGTCCTAACTCAACATTTCGAACAATGAGAAAATGTAAAAATATAATTCTCAAAATAAACTTCCATTAATGTGCAAATTTTAGAATGAACCTCTAAAATGCCCAATTTCAATTCTAAACAATCAATTATCTAACAAACTAATTATATAATTTAATTTTAACTTTTTTATTTTATTCTTAAAATTTTAATTTTTCCCTCCATTTATATTTATATTATTTTAAACATTATAATATTAATTTTAATTTTATCATATCAGTTTTTAAGCATTTAAATATAATGTATATTATATTTTTCTTACATAAATATATACGAGTGTTAGAAGGTTCATGTATACTCCATTATATTTTTTATTAATTTATTTTTATTTTTTTTTACTATATCTAATATATATGAGTGTTTAGAAAATCAAGCATAATTTGGCTCTAAAGTTTGCACGATATTAATAAAAGTTAAGTGTTTGTTGTTGACCATGAATATTTATTGAGATAGGAGGAATGTCAATATTTCTTAGCATATTGAGATAATGTTAAAGAATTTTAATATATGTAAAGAGAAC
The DNA here is from genome assembly GCA_000404065.3 of Pinus taeda. Taxonomy (NCBI): domain Eukaryota; kingdom Viridiplantae; phylum Streptophyta; class Pinopsida; order Pinales; family Pinaceae; genus Pinus; species Pinus taeda. The sequence continues at coordinate 149,831 of APFE030417886.1, forward strand.
TACAAATTATAAGAATTGAATCTAGTAAAAGTGTAAATGCAAAATAGTAATTTTAAATATTTTATTATATTACAATGAAATAGTCCAATGTGAATTTAAATAGTTAAATTTCTAAATATTTTATTATATTAAGTGTATGTTTTTGAAAAAAATAGAGTTTTGAATATCAAAGTCGATGATGTAAACATTAATAAATCTTTATGTATATTTATAAAATATGTTTTTTTAGTTTTATTTGATTTCATCTTGGAGTGAGGTAAAATTATATACTTCATTTTCTTAGTATGTTTATATATAAATACTAAGGATGAAGTTAAGCAAGGCAAAGATTCTTGCCATGTTGTTGCAAATTCTCCATTACCCTGTTTTCTTTATATTAATCAATATTCTAGTTATTTTATATTTATAGTGTGTTCAATTACATTTTGTATGGGGCATTTAACTTGTTAAGAAAATTATTTTTACCTAATACCATTTTCAACTACAATAGGTTTATGTACTTAATATTAATAGGTTTTCATGTAGTTAGTGGCCCTAACAATTTTTTAATTTCTCTTTCTTTTGGTTTCTCCAAAGGACTTTGTGATTTTTGGTATAAAATGTATAAGGTGGCAGTAATTTGTCTATCTTTCAAAAAATAATTGCATTACAAGATCTCTTTAATTTATTCAACTTGTCCTCCATTACAAGATCTCTTTAATTACCACTTTATCACTATGAAGAAGACCTTTACATGTTGTAAATTCCTTGATGAAATACCGAACTCAATGCTTATGAAGGGAATCTTATACTTGAGCCATGTCGCATAGGTTCATCCATGAAGCTTACCTCAAGATGGTTGTACCCAAGAAGTAGAAGGTAGTTGATAGAAAAATTTGGAAACATTGTGGTATTCATAAATTTATTTACTTATTCTAATCCAAGTTATAAAAAGATCTCCTTTAAGGAGGATATGGTAACCATCATACTGGGTGTTTAGTTAATAAATATCACTGTTCTTAAACCTTTTGTTCCTCCTTATGGTTGGAGTAATCCATATATCTAAGCTAGCCTTTAATTTGGGACACTTATTTTATCATTTTGTTTTGAGTTAATCCTAATCCTCCAAGAAGACTAGGTTATCTAAGCATTTATTGTCAAAAGGAGACTAGTAACCTGATTCGGATTTGAGAATTTGAACAATAAAATGAGCTTCTCACAAGCGAACTCTCACTTCACTAAAATTAAAACCTTATGTGATTGACCAATTCCTTTGTTCTAATAGGTGGAAGAAATATATTTTTTTAAACCTCTGCTTCTCTAATCAGTTGTTACTGATTCAGGTGGATATTGGTGGCCACTTGTCTATTAACAGTTTTTTTGGGTCCTCAACTTCTAAAGCAGTTTTTACCCCCTAAACGACGTTATTTTGTGGTCCACGGCATGCCAATTGCCGTATTTAGGGGCCTACCATAAATCATGTAGTACATGAAGAGAGATTTCCAATAAGGTATCGTATGCACCAAATGGAGATAATATGATCACGTTACGACCCTAGGAAGTTCACTGCCCAACTAATCCCAACAAGGCCAACAAACACTTGGTGTTCCATATCCTAAGGTTATTGTTAGGGTCTTCCCTTGTTAATAAATAATAAATAGGTCATTGAGCCTCCTTGTAACATAGTTTGGAGGCATGTAGCTGCCACATCTCTTCTCAGAGATAAGCTATCATCCCTTGAGCTAAATGCTTTTTTTTTATTTGTAAGAATTTTACAGTATTCTGATATTAATGAAATGAAGTGTTATTTCTACTTCATATTTGTATTTATGGTTATATCTATAATTTGTTGTGTTCTTGTTTAAGCTTGGGTGAGTGGTATTAGAGTGGTTTGCTCTTTCTCTATTTTTCATTGCATATCCCCAACGAGGTCAGGGTATAAGGAGTTAGGGATTGATCTGGTTGAACCTTTGCAAGACCAGCCTTACAAACCCTGAAAACCTCCTATGGAGGAAGAAAGGGGGGGTGCAGTAGATCCTATCAAAATATTGCTCGAGGAAGCCCTTGAGTGACAAAGGATCACGATGATGGATAACTTTGCCCAGATCCTTCCACAACTACCCACAGGCAACACATTTTCATTCAACAACCTCTATGGAGGTGCCACTCCTTTTATGGTACAAATTAACTTTGACATTCCCATATTTGAGGACCATATAGATGTAGATGTCATAGATAAATGGTTGAATCTATTGGAAAAACATTTTTAAATTCATGACTTTTCGAATAGGGAAAATATTAATTTTGCAATTCTCAAATCTACCCTACACATCATGTATTGGTGGGAAACCTACTATGAAAAAAGGACGAGAGGAAATCCTCATTGTTTTTAGCCACATCCATTTGGGATTCTTTCCGAGATGCCATCAAGGAACAATATTAACCTATCAGGAGCTATGAAGATAAATACATAAAGTTGACCATGCTACAGTAGGGAAGAGACCAAGATGTGTTACAGTCGACAAATGTATTCCATACCCTCTACACAAAATTGGGTATTAAGGATTCTACATACCATTTTGTTACTCAAGTACTGTGGCTTCTGACACAAGCACATCTCGAACAAGATGGAGTTCCCAAAGATATCCTCGCTTGGCATGACATACTGATACAATGTCAATACTGAGCAAAAGTTTAAACAAAAGAAGCAAGACTTTGGACCTGTGAATCCGAAGCAAGGAAAATGAGCGCCCAAACCAAATAGCAAAGGTCAAAGCCAACGTAAGGTGACCCAAGACAACCCGTTGAAGCTAAAAGAAAAGGAAAACACCATGAAGACAAAGAAGGACATGCGAAAATGGTGTGAGTTCCATAATAGATGCACTCACAACACAAGTGAGTGTCGGGCCAAGCAATCACTGGTGGCTGAGCTAAAGGATTCCGAATCAGAATCATGTTCTAACTCTAAGTCATAACTCGACAAGGCGAATGACTAGGGAAGTAGATCATTGACGCAAGGCTTAGTGCCACCATGGCCACCACCAAGATCCAAAAGAATGAACCTAAATATCCAGAGGAGGGGGAATGCCTCTTCAACTCACAAATGTAGGGGAAGGGTTCTTCGTTACAGTTCATTGTTGATAGCAGGAGCAAAAAAAATCTCACTTCAGTAGAGGTCATTAAGCTTCTGGGCCTATCGGTGACAACACATCCAAATTCATACACCATTGGGTGGCTTTATCAAGGATGAGATCTTTGTGTCATCCAACATTGTCGCCTTCCCTACAACATCAATCCCTTCACAAACGAGGTAATGATTTATGTTTCTCCTTTTGATGTTTATGATGTATTATTATGAAAACCATACTTGTGGAAGTCACATTTTTTATATGAGTCTAGGCCTCGCTCTGTTATCATTATTTTGGGAAATAAATTGTACAAGATACCGGAGGTAGCCTCATCTACCACCATCTCTTTGATCACTACAAATAAATATAGTCAGATCATTTCCTAGACTAGGATATTCATTTTCCTTATGGTTCACCCTCAAGGAAGGAAGAAGGTTGTGGCCATGACTTCCAGATAGGGCTCCTCTGTACAAAAACAATAGATGGAAACGGTCGTGGAGGAGTACAAGGACTTCTCCACCTCACTTATAGGGGTACCTTTGCATTGGTAGGTCAAACACTCCATGGATCTCATGCCATGCACATCGCTACCCAATGGACTAATCTATCAATGCTCTATTCTGAAGAACAATGAGATCAAGAGGCAGATTCAGGAGATGTTGGAGAAAGGGAACATCAGGCCAATCTCATCATTGTGCTCGAGCCTAATTGTATTATTATAGAAGAAGGATGGTATCGAGAGACTCTGTATTTACTATCGGGTGCTAAACAAGATCGCAATCCAAAATAGGTACCCAAACCCATGGATTAATGACCTTCTTATCCTGCTCAAGGGGCCCAAATATTTCAGCAAGATTGACTTGAAGTATGGTTATCACCAAGTCCTTATCAAACCCTCCAATGTGCAGAAGACTGCCTTCAAATCCATGGAGGGCCTTTTTGAATGGTTGTCATGCCTTTTGGGTTGACGAATGCCCTCACAACCTTCATGGGATTGATGGATGACATCGTATGACCTTCACCAATGCATGCATTGCTGTGTATTTAGATGACATCTTGATCTTCAGCCAAATTTGGGAAGAGAACCTCCACCATATTCGACAGGTCCTTCAAACCCTGCGATAACATAAGTTGTGTGCCAATTTGGAGAAATTCACTTTTGGCATGACCCAGGTTCAAGATATGGGGTGCATTATCAATGAGAAGGGTGTTGATGTGTAGTCAGCTAAGATACAAGCCATTTGGTATTGTCCAACCCCAACCACTTTAATAGAGCTCCACTACTTTCTTGGTCTTGCCAATTTCTACTGTAAGTTTGTGTTAGGGTTCTCTCATATCACTTGGACTTAAAGTCAAGTCACCATCGGCAGAGAGAAAGATTTTTTCTTTTCTTTTGTTATGAAACCTAACAGAAGGAATTAGGTGAGTTAACAAATCCCCTCTACTTTGCACCAATATTCACATTACCAGACCTGTAACAACCATTTGAGATTGAGACAGATGTCTTCAACTATGTTATTGGTGCAGCTCTTAATCAGCAGGGGATGTCAATGGCTTACCACAATAAGACACTTTTATATGCAGTCCAAATGTATCCCACTTATGGCGAAGAAATTTATTCCATTTTGTAGGCCTGCCGTCAATGGAAGAATTACATCTTGGGGAAGGAAATTGTCATCCACACAGACCCTCGACCCCTGTAGTTCATACAACCACAAGTGAATTTGTAAAACGATTTCCATCATAAATGGTCAACATACCTACAAAAAATCCATTTGAACATTAAGTACGAGAAGGTAAGTGCCAGTAATGTTGTAGACTACCTCATTCAGCCACCAGCCATGACACTAATCATTGTGCTCGAATTTTTAGGGCACAAGACTTTGGGGTGGATGAACATTTACAAGAGTGATCCAAAATTCAGTATCACATACGAGACACTCTTGGAAGGTAATAAAGTTCCAAAATTTCACCTCTAAGATGCACTATTATGCCACCTGGGACACATATGTATTCCTTCAAGTGAGTGTCTCAAGATTATTTTGGAGGCGCACTACAGTTGGTTCACTGGACATTTCATGGTAGAGAAAACAATGGCAATACTATAGAAGTGTTTTCATTTGCTAAAACTTCATGAGGAAGTTAAAAGGTATATTAAATCCCTCATTGCCTGCACCATTCAAAAAATGGCCATCAAGAAGCAAGGCCTATATACTCCTCTTCCTACTCCTAGTCGAGCTTGGGAATCCATCTCCACAGATTACATGTCGGTCTTTCCTTCTTCTAAGCATGACAATGACTCTATTTTCATGGTCATCAATAGATTCTCTAAGATGGCCATTATGGCGCCATGAAAGAAGAGTATCATAGTAGAGGCCACTACTAAGCTCTTGTTTGAGTGAGTGTGGGTAAACTTTGGGACCCCATAGTCCATTGTCTCAAATCAAGACAACTGATTCGTGAGTGCATTTTAGTCATGTTTCTAGTCAATGTTGGATACCAAACTTACTAAGTCAATGATTTTCCATCACCAAACTGATGGCCAAAGAGAGGTCATTAATAGGATGATCATACACATTCTATGCATGTACAATTCGAAGCATCCACGCACATGGTATGAAAGCCTCCACTATTTCTAGCTCAGATACAATAGAACTCTCCACACTTCAATGGGCCACAACCCGTTTCAAGTAGGGATGGGATTTCAACCATTATGTCCCATTGATGTGGCCATACCATTTGCAACTACTTAGGCATATTCAGCTCACATCTAATCCAAATCCCATAACACTAATAGCTTCATTGAGCACATTCAACACATCCACTAATAGGTCCATGATATATTAGACAAAGCTAAGTCTAAGTGCAAGCTGTGCTATGATCAAAATGAGGTTCTGCACAATTTCTTGGTGGGCAACAATGTTTGGATGCATTTGCAAAAGAAGTGCCTCCCTAGACGCCACCGCAATCTTCACCTGCTCCGATATGGGTCATACACAATCACCATGGTTATGGGGTACAATGAATTCGAGCTAAGAATTCCACCATTCGTTGGTTTGCACCCAGTGTTCAATTTAGACTGCCTTTGGCCATACTTTCCACCATTGCTCGACACATCTGACATTGCACAACAAATCACACTAACAAAGCTAAACCCCGACTACATGGAGTAGGCTACAACTAATCAGATCATGGGTACACACATCAAGAAAATTCACCAACATAGGATCCAGTTATATCGAGTTGTCAACGCAGGCCAACACCTTCACCAAGGCAGGTGGTTAACCAAGACTAGGCTCAAAAGAAATTTCTTCACCTCATTGAGGCTCTACACGCAATGGGGACCATTTATTCCTAAGGAGGGAGGGCTGATCCAGGTGGATATTGGTGGCCACCCTCCTATTCCACCTAGACCTCTAGTTAATTTATTGGTTTTCTTATTTATTTAAGCATTTATTGTTTTTAGCAGTTTTTTCAGGTCCTAAACTTCTAGAGTAGTTTTGACCTCCTAAACGACATTTTTTTTAAACCGTAGAAAGCCCAAAATTATAGGTAGGGGCTTGTCACAAATCCTGTAATACTTGGAGAGACCTTTCCACCAAGGTATCGTATGCGCCAAACAAAGATAATATGACCAAGTTATGACCCCACAAAGTTGGTTTCCTAACTAACCCTAATGGGGTCCACAAACTTTTGGAATTCCATCCCGTTTGGTTAGGGTTTTGGTTTTTAGGGTTTTCCCTTATTGTACAATAATAAATAGGCCCTTGAGCCTCATTGTACAACAGTTCAGAGGCATGTAGCCACCACATCTCTTCTCACACATAAGCTACCATTACCCGAGCTAGTTTATTTTCCATTCTGTTTGTAAGCATATTTCAGTATTCTAATATTAATGAAATGAAGTTTTATTTCTGTTGCATCCCTGTATTTATGATTATATTTGTAATTTGTTGTGTTCATTTTTAAGTTCGGATCAGTTACTTCATTCAAATAGAAACCCCATTAACTAACTATTGTTGGATCAATCAAATGTCCAAGGTAGGTTGACTAGCTAAAACAATAACCAACCCTTATTGACATTGCGAGATAAAATAGAAACTATTATTTGAAGGAATCCATTTATAAATGACCTATATATTTGACTGGCATTATGGTGATGAAGCATGAAATTTTTATTGTCTAATTATTAAATTTTAAATGATGATAAATGAATGATTGATTTATAAGCTTCTATCATAATATAGATAAAAGAAATATGCATGGGCAATATATAATTAATTATAATGAATTCTACATTGTGGATATATTAACTTTTAAATTTCATTGATGATTTAGCTAGTGCAACAAAAAATCGTAGGGGAAAACTGACATAAGATTACATCAATTGATTTGATTAGGTAATAAATTGAGTTAGAGAATAACAGAATTATGTAATTAATTTATATTTTGATTTGGATTATGAAAGTTAACAATGTGTTGATTATTGTATGTGTATGCATAGAGAACATGCTAATAGATTGATCCACATATGCGTGATGAGGTTGTAAACCATCAAGATAAGAGGGGAAATATTACTATTTTGACCTACTAGCACTCCTTTTGGGCTTGAACTAAAAATCTAGGGACACTTTTACTCCAAGATTGCTCATTGCAATGAGGATAGGTTGTTGACTCAATTAGAGACAAGGATTAGTTTAAGTTACACAATAAGCTGATAACTTTATTCCGCAGTAACTATTGGTCTCTCAAGAAAGGGAAGTAAAGATGAGTTAACAATGTAGCCACTATTTTTCCATTTTATCGCAAGGAAAGTTAGATACTTGAAAGGCATGTGAATCATACTACCCTAAGAAATAAAATAAGCTAATTCTTTAACGACATAAGATAAAAAAAAACCCTTTGGTTTCTTTAATAAATTAGAAATTTGATAGTGAAATGAGAAGTTAAATTCAAAAGGGCGTTGTCCAATAAGGCCATAATTTTTCGATGACGAATTTCTCATCGAAATCTAGTGATTTCTTTTTCAAAAAATCTCACTGTGAGATTGTTTAAATAATCATTTTGATGTTGGAAATGGATTAATTACCATGAAATACCCATAGAACACCCAAAATCCTGAAACTTGATAATTGTAACTTAGATTTTCTAAAAATTCTGACAAATTTTCTCAAAATAATAATATACCATATGTTTACTTAGAGAAAAAATTAAAATGGTAATAACATGAATAAATATTGAAATCACGTGATATATTATTATATAAACAAAGTTCTACTCGATTAAACATCTTCAAAAAAAACGCATATAATTAAGAGAATGTGCATAAAGGCAATTAAGTCAAATTTTCATTTGATTAAAACTAAAATTTAATGAACCTAAATTTATTAATTTCATTTTATTTCACATACATTTATTTAGTAATATTTAAGAACATGTTAAATGTAATTCTAACGTATGGTTTTAATAAATAACAAGCTTCACTTTATTTTATTTTATAGAAATTTTTGGTAGTATATTTATCGTGGTTTAACTATGATATATTTTTTAGTTTATTTTAAGTCTATTTTCTATATCTGAAAGGGATCTTTTAAAATGGTATTTAATGTATTAGGAGTTCTTCATGATACCAAACATATTTAACAAAACTTAAAATTTCACAATGTTAGAAAAAAAACAAATATGGTGGATTCCAATAAAAAATTAAAATGTATAATGTTGATTCATATTTTTATATTCTGGCTTTGTATTATTTTATATATTTAGTGAGTGTTTTATTATTATATAAATTGTCATATCTACATTTATATTTTTGTTTTTTTACTGAAGTTATTGTGATATATTTTTGGTAACATTATTATTTTAGTATTAAATATTTTTAATCCATATAAATATTATAATGATATCTTTTTTTCTATGAGAAAAGTACGAAATGAAATTAAGTTAAATACAATTTCCAACTATGCATTAATAAATCTAATATGTGGACCCATAAATTAAGTGGAAGAAATAGCAACTAGAATTCAAATTTAAATTGAATTACAAGGTAAAAAGTTGACCCGGCAAAAATGAAAGTGAATTAATATATAACGAAGACAATGAACTCATTCTTTACTACTAAAATAACCAGTCATGAGAAGATGAAGGGAGAATTTATATCAGTCATGAGAAATAGGAAATGTAAGAGTTAAGTGAGTAAAATTTAATATTTGATAATTTTAAATAAGTATTATAAGTACACCTGTGTATACAAGTCATAAGTGGGGAGTGAATACTTATAAAATAAGTATTATAATTAGGCTACTGTATATAAATTATAAGTGGGAGTGAATATTATGTTAATAGTAAATTAATAAAATATTGTTATGTACCGATTGGATAATTTAAAAAAATTATTAAAAGAGGTTTTGAGTTTTGAAGAAAATATTTTTATACATTATAGCGTTGGATTGATAGCGTTGTTTTAAACTATATTTTGTTTTAAAAATTTTATTTATTTTGAAATATGTTATATATATGATTATGAGAAAACTAAATACTAAATTGGTTTGAGGTTTTTTTGTTTGTGGAAAAAGATTCATTTGCATATAGCAATTTAATTGTTAAAATAGATAAAAGTGTATATATTTATTTTTTTTATTTGTATTAATGATCTCCAATGAAGAAGTACATATTCTTAGTCATATATCTATTTTCACAAACATGAAAACATTATTGGAAAGGTTTAGATTTAGAATTGATATTATATATTATTACAAATTAATATTTTATTTTCATTTAAAATAATATTTAATTATTATTGTTTTCCTTTTTAATTTGAGAAAAAATGTTTCAATTAAGAGTTGAAACATGCAATCTAAAATATTGAACTTGTGTGAATAGGTTAACAATTATTTCTTCCAACTACCCATTTTATTTTATTTATAACTACTTTTTTATTATAAAGATGGAAACCTAGACGCTAATAATTCAATTTATTCTGAAATTCATTTAAAAATTCCCAATATCTGCACTAGCCTATTGTATTCTCAAAATCTCTTATTATGTATACAGATTGCCTATACATCCAAACCGTGATTAAATTATGTGAAATAGAATTTAGTTTTACTTATATTATACCCATACCTTAATATACAACAAAAGCCTAACACGTTATTATAATAATAAAAATTACACAACAAAAGAGAGTGAATGTAGAGCCCAAATCACCACGTAAGATCAAAATACTTTAAAAAGTTTTCGAGCAAAATTAGGTAAGTATTGTCTCTACTGTAACAATGATATTGATGATAGTCTAACCTTGATCACGATGTTATGGACCGTTGTCAAAACTATGTCAGGGAATGAATCAACTCACCAACATTGTGACTTATTTTCACACTATAATGACTCCGCTAAATATGGCGAGGAAAAGTAAGTTGTTAGATGAAAAGTCAAGCAAATATGTCTGTTAAATATAGAAAAGGAAGAGACTCGCGATTTAAGCGAAAAACATTAAGTTTGATGAAAAGTCAAGCAAATATGTCTGGAAAAGTAGGAGACTCATGATTTATATAAATTAGAATAAGAAAATAATTGCTAGGAAAATCATATTAATAAATATAATTAATAAATTTTGATAGATTTATACGAAATGAATTATTATTGTAATTAAATATAATAAATAAAATAACAATAAATATTTTTATAATAATAATAACCATTATTATATTCATCATTGTTTTAAAAATATTTAATAATTATTAAAAATAATATCACTATTATGAAATAAACATTTAAAAAGAAAAACAATAGTTAAAAATAAAAGTTACGATATACCATACAATATACCCTAATTAATAATAAATTGAGGTATAATAAAAAAAAGAAAAGTGCTAACCTATTTTGTTTTATGAATAATATTAATAAGGAGTAAAATGATCATTAGTATTAATATAATAATAAATTTAATAATAAAAATATTAATAGTTGAAAATTTTTATAATAATAATCACAATACTAACAAATAAAGATAACGCCTCTGATCGGGGTGAGAGAAAGGGAAAAGACATTCAAAACAACAACGTAGGGGAGAGGCTAGCAAGGCTGGTGACCAAATGCTCTTATAATAACTCAATGAGACACGGGGCATCATGCAAGCCTCATGGAATCCCGAGGCATGAAGGTGACAGGGGAGTGGGGGAAGTGGTAGTAGGAAACGGCGGCGAAAGGGTAATGGGATGCAGGACAGGAGGGAGAGGGTTAATGAGGGTGGCTAAGGGAGGAAGAGAGATTAGTACATGATGAAGGAAGGAGAAGACCGGAGCTAAGTGAGAACATGACTCTTTTTTAACTGAGCGAAAGTCCAGGTATGTTTTCTTAATGCCAATTCTTGCCTCCCTTTCAACCTTTTGTAGTATGATGGAGGAGGGGGGGAGATAGGAATTGTTGAGAGAGGGAGAAGTCCATGTGAGTTTGCAATCCTCCCTATAGCACACAATAAGGAGGCGGAGGGGGGCAAGATGAGGAACATAGAGGAAGAGTCTAGCATGGCAAAGAACCGCGAAGACAATAATAAAGGCCTGCCAGGTTTCGGTAGGTGCTGGGTACAGGGACAACCTGAGGAAGTTAAACAAGTTGTCTGGGAGGAAGATAAGGCTATAGAGGGCATATTCATGTCTTTCCTAAGGGGAGGGAATCTTGAGAGCAGCCAGACCATCGTGAAAACCTCGAGTGGGGAGGGCAAAATATGGGATAGGGATACACAAGAGATGGGAATAAGAGTAACTGTGGATAATCTAACCTTTTTTGTTGTTCATGGTAAATAGGGGGTTGTAGGAAGAAGGGGTCGTGGTGGTAGAGGCTAACAAAGCCAGCCAGGACATAACGACCCCATGACCTCCTCGCTATAGAGAAGGAACTAATGTTGACATCGAAAAGCTCATTCAAAAATTGGAAGAAATTGTCATGGAAGGAGACTCGAAGCCCAAAATGGAAGAATGGGGAGATCTCATTCCTGACCGTGGAAACACCATGGGAAGAATGACTCTATATAAGCAAGCCTTGCACGTATACTGGGTGCTGAAATGTTTACTTGCCAAGGCACTGGAACAAGTAGCAGGTGAAATGGCAGAGGTTTCCCAGGGCATGCCAAACATGAAGAAAGAGATGAGAAATCTACAAATCATCATGATTATGTAGGACAACAAGCTAGAGGAAATCCAGCAACAGTTGAAGAAGTTAACTCTAGCAACCAGGGACGTGATAAAAGCACCTGAGAACGTGGAAGACAAAAAAGTTTTGTTCTTGTAATTGTTTATTATGTTTGTTTTTGAGGACAGTAATCTCTTTTCTAGTAGTTTCGTGACTGTCCGTAACATGTTTAGCATTTGTCGTTGCAAGGTTTATTTGGCGTGGATCGGTAGACTTAGTAATTTTTGCTACTAGATGGCCTATAATAACTTGAGGTGGCCAACAGATCTGGTTTCCCATCTGGGAAGGTTGAGGCCACCAAAACGATGTATTTTGTTCAACCTGTTTTTGTATAAATAGAAAAAGAAAGGCAGTACCGTAGCTTACAAAAAATAATAACTAAAGATAACAATAAAAACAATTTTATTCATAATAATCTAACAAAATACATTAATAATCATTTAATAAATAATGATGAACTAATTATGAAATAAACGTTTCAAAAAATTAAAAGAACTATTTAAAACAAAAGCTATGTTTATACATTGCAATTATGATCCTTTATATTAATACACCCACGGAATTAATATGAAAAAAGAAGGGGAAATGTTTAAACATATTTTGATACAAAATTCAACTACAAAAACTGAAGCAAAACAAAGTTATTAAACGTTAGGCTTTTCCAAAACACACCCATACCAATGGAAAAAGTAGCACCAATTCAAATCAACAAGATAATGATCACGATGCTTCATGCTTTCCAACTAGTCCCTTCTCGTCCTCCTTCTAGATTCTCTCTAGTGTACATGATACAAGTATTCAACATCTGATTTGATTTCATGAAGGACACGAATATGTTCATCGACGAAGATAGGATGGAACCCATGATTTCTATCAAACCTATTACGAATATACGAAACATGACGATTACTTCTCTAATAGATTTTATTGCTTTAATGTAATAGATGCCAACATTTTTCTCCATACCTGAATGAAGAAAACATACAATTAAAATTAGTATATATATATATATATATATATATATATATATATATATATAATTATATATATATATATAACAAAATTAGTAGATACATATGAAATTATAAATGCATTAGAAAAAGTAATTTAACCTAAAAACCTAAAATGATTCAAAAGAAGTTATTGACTTGTATATAAATAATTGCAACGAATGACAACAACTTTATCTAATGTATTCATCAACAATATTTTGTATTCAAGTACCCCTTAAATGATATTGAATTCAATCATTCATAATCTTTATTTCTAAGTGTAACATATGCAAAGTCTTGCATTTTTTGCATAAGGTTGAATAGAAAAAGGCAGCAAAATCCACATACCGTCTATTGATTTTTCTCTTGATATAGATGTAAATGTGAGATCTTTCCTCCCTCTATCTCCAATATCTAAAGTGGCTCGTTGCAAAGTCATTCCCTATGATTTGCGTATTGTCAATATCCAATCCATTTTCGAATGCATTTGTCTCAAGTCACCCCCTAACAATAGGCTTAATGGGTACAAGAATATGATAGTCCCTATCAAATGGAACACCACAATACTTCTCAAAAATAATTTTAGCAGATTCTAGAAGTTGTGGTGGCTTACAACGAGGCGCAAAGAAAATATTTTGAATATATCCAAGCGCATCATTTGAGGCCAACTTCAACCCACAAATTACACGTCAACATCACGCATTTTCCACAACATAGAAGTACTTCACACTTGATTGCATCATCATCTGTGTCACCTATTTTTGTTCTTATACTACATTCTGCAACACCCCACAATAGGGGAATTTAACAATTTAAACATTCTACGATTGTGAAAATTCATAATATTATTCATTTCAACTAAGTGAACATGAGAATCAAGTAATGTATTTTCCTGTTGATTCAAGAAACTATCAACTCGTGTCATAAGAATATCCTAATCAGCAAGAAGAGGCTTTGAATGTATAATATTTGTTAAAAGATTACAAAAGTATGTTTTTCTCAGATCATCTCCTTCCTGCCTATAAGTTTTGTTTAGAGTGACAACAATGTTGAAGCTTTCCCACAAAAATTCCGCACTTGTTGTACTTGCATACAATATTTTATCACTATAAGGAGGAAACTGCCCAAGGTCACCCGCAAGAATGATGGACCTACTACAAGAAGCACAACCCTTGTTCTCAAGAAATGTTTCTCGCAAATGAGAATATATTTGTATGAAAAGTCGTGGACATATAAAAATCATTTCATCAATCAATATATATCAAACATGCCTCATTTATTCTTAAAACTCTATTAAAGCATGCCAATATAGCGCCTTCATATTTTTTATAGGAATTTTTAAAGAAAAATGTGTTTTTTTCGAATGTATCTTAAAAGGAGTAATACTAGTTGGAGCAAGCAACAACAAAGGACTATTACCTTCCATTGTTCAACTAGCAATAGTATGAGAAATACAGTTAATGGGTGAAGACTTCAGAGTTCCAGTATTACCTTGAAGAATCATTTTCAAAACACCATCATTTCTACCAATCACAAAGTGTCAAAAAAAAAATTCAAAACTAGCTGGTTTTTTTTTTTTCTGATAGAGAGGAACGTGACAAATATGTGTCCCTAATAAAGTCACAATTCAGAACACCTGCAGAATGCACATATTCTACACAGTGTATCCCCTGTTCTAAAAAATGTTTGAGACTATCATTTCCTGCCAATTATAATCAATATCAAATTCCTTTCTACTAATATTTCAATGTGAACTATCTATATATTATATAAAACAAGTGAAAATTGAAAAAATATTATAGTAAAATCATTTTATTGTTATAATTAAAATATTTTATTAGCATGTTTCTTAAAACCAACATAGATGCATCTTCACTCTAGATTAACCAAGATACAAGAGGAATTAAATCTTTAGAGGTGTAAACCTTTCCTGAAAATTTACAATTAAAAAGAAGTTTGTATTTCAAGAGAGCTAATCGCTCGGTTCTTGATAAATTAGGAGTTAAAATGGATGTATATTGATTATATTCCAATTGCGGAAAATTTATTTTGATTAAAAATAAGTTTAAAATATATCCTTTAATTAATGTAAAAAATATTGTAATCACTATCTTTAATATTACTTAATAAAAATGTCTAATAAAAATATATTATATTCATAGAATTTTTAGTAATATAAAATTTATCATGGAATCTCTAATTATTAATTTATTACTAATTGATATTCATAACTTGGTATATTTCATTATATATTAATAAAAAAAGGAACCTGCTCACAACTATATAATCTGAAATTCTGATTGTAAGTAAAGATATAAGGTTCTTTACCCAAGATTTATTCAAATAGAGCCCATTATTATATAATATCTAAACCACATTATTTTTACATGGATAAATCATCATGGTTTATTTTTATTTTTCATTATTTTGTATTACATATCATCATGGTTTATTTTTATTTTTCATTATTTTGTATTACATTTTTTAATATAAAAATATAACAGTACATTATAATAATCAAAAGATTATTATAAAAATAAAAACTAGGAACGCACTAGATTGAAAGAACCACCCATATCATTTTATAAAGTCCAAGTACATTAGAATCCATGTCAAACCATGTTTACGAGTAATTTAAGTAATTTTGGTATCTATGTTAACTATGATTTCGGTGATATTTAATAGACAAATTGTCTTGGGAAGAATGTTAAAATTGATAAATATTAATTACCATTCACTAAGTCAATAATTAATTTATTGTCTTTCCATTATATTCATTGAATATTACTAATCATTAATTTAGTACATGTTGCTTAATATTTACCATTGAAAGTACATGGAGAAATGAATCAATACATAAAAGTCATATAACTAAAGAAAGCAATCTTACTAAAAAGAATCTCACCAAAATCGTATGTAAGAAAGTAAGTAATGACCAATTGCTAAGATCTTTTTAGAAGAAAATGTATTTCCATATCCCTATAGGAGAGAACTAATAAGTTAGAAGAAAACTTAATCAAACTTGTATCTGCTAAATATGGCTAATAAAGTCAGTGGTTAGATTAAAAGTTAAGCAAATATGAAGAAATAGACTTATCAATATTATAAACTAGCATAACCATATTAATAAATTTCGTTGATATACATCGATAGGCATATATCAATCACATGCACAACCATATTACTAAATGTGGTTGTGTTGATGGTGCTGGACCTGCCAACATTCATGGGATCTCCCCGACATGAAGTCCCAACTAGACCTCACACCGTTTTCTATAGGAGTCCCATCTAGTATGATAGCTCGGTTGCCATTATCTTAAATATATGCCTTAGCTCCTGCTTGTCAGCACGTGAGAGGGTTCTACTTTTTCTTCGAACAATGATGTTCATGTGCCTGGTGAGTGATTAGTGTTGCTTTTGTCAAAGTTCTTTCACTGCAGAGGGAGAGGATGGAAGTGAGTCTCACGTTGAAAGGGAATAGTCCCAACTTTGATAGAGACATACAACACAAAAAGACCTACACATCTTCCAATGGGGTAGTCCAATAGATGTGGCAGTCACAAAAACAAGGTGAACAGATAGCACATACAACACTCAATTGAATAGCCCACATGGGTGCAATGGGTGTTATAACAAGTTTAGAAGAATGAATATGTTGAGTGCCTGGCAGGATAACCTACATGGGCGAAACAACATTAAAAACTCATACAACACATTTCCAACAACTTATGCACTAAAGCAACCGAAATAGGTCAACTTTCTTAATATAGGTTATAGCAACATGCATTAAAAACATCCAAATAATAGTCTTACAAACGAAAACAATACATGTGTGAAAACGTGATGGCTTGTTAACAAGATTCTGAATTAAATGAATGTTCCAAGATGCATGCATACACCATTACATCACTAACCCCAATAGCAGGGCATTGGTTGCACTTCTCACTCCTCAAAGAAAAGATTAAAGACTCTCAAGGTTATGAAGGAGGAGCCAAGTTGAAAGTTCTTTGCATGTAAAAATGAGGGGTACTTATCACCAAGGGTAAAACTAGCCCTTGTGACTGTTCATCTTCCCTCATGATTGTTTGGCTTACATGACTCTTCAACTTTACATGACTCTTCATATTTACATGCGGGTCTCTTGGGCTTCCACATTACATTGCATTGATTACAACAGTGTGGCCCACAGTAGTGATGTGGCCGAGATTACTCATGAAATGACTTGACACAACAAAGATGGTGTGTTCATGTTGTTGCTCTGTGCATAACGGGTTGCAGTGCTCCTGAATGATGGATGTGCTCTTGGTGTATCATAGCTTCACCTCTGCATGGCAAGATGTGTGGAGACTTCGATGGTCTTGATGTTCACCTAATATTTAATGTGCACATTTCTCCTTTGCTTATACTTTGGCATGCTCCATGTGCTCGTCCATTCGTGAAAAATCTCATCGCATGCATTCCTTGCTCATCAATTCACGAACCAATCTCCTCACATGCACTTCTTGTTCATCGTTACATCATGTCTCATCTATATACCTGTATCTGCAATCACTTATGATGAGACAAATTCAAATCGAGAAACATCCTAGTCTACCATGATGCACTTTTGTTTGCTTTTAGATGTAGGTGACCAGGAGAAAGGGCAAGGCTCTGAAACTACACAAGGAATATTTCAAGTTAGGATACGAGCTCTAGACAATATTCATGAAAATTGCAGAGAGGTCACTAGGAGGCTAAGAAGGGAAATATGGATTAGCAGTGATTGTCTGTGGGAGCTAACGCGGATGGTGGGAATATCTACACATTTTTTTAAGGGAGAAAGTGAAGGAAGAAGGGGAGATTGGTAGAAAAATATGCTCAATTTCTACAAGGAGCTAGCAACGGCTTGTGAGAGGCTACTCAGAAAAACTACGTAATTTTTATGGGGAGTTGGTAGCGAGCTCTGGTAGGCTGCTGGAAAAAACTGCGTAGAGATGGGAGGTTGGCCTGCCGGACATCCCTGTAGAGTTTCTAAGCTGAGCAGGATGTTGGGTAGCTGGGAGTGAGGTCATGAAAACTACACAATTTTCTGTGTGAGCAATAGGCTGGTAGACTTGATGACTGGCTGGGAAAACAACACAATTTTTTAGGGCAGTGCAGTGACGGACACGGGGTGTCTGTCCAACATGTCTTCATAGTTTATTCAATCAGATGAAGTGGGCATGCTTGGCATCCTCTGTGCAATATTTTGAGGGAGTGAGGCCTGCGACCACTACCAGGTCAAACTCTTCGGTTGACAAGTTGGAGGCTCAGTCAATGTGCTTGTGGGTAGTGCAAATTAAAATTGCTTTTCGGAAAACTTTTGCGTTGTTCTAGGTGATAGTCGGTGTTGTTGATTCCTAGACTGCGTAGTGTACAATTCTTGGGAGGTAGCCTCAACCTCTATACAATTGTTGGAGGATGGTATGGTCGATAGAGTTTCGACAAAATGACCAAATGTGTGAATGAGTGACTTTGTACATACATGAACTTGCAAACAGACACTCAACATGACTTGACGACAAGACACCTTGAACCATCAAGACCACATACACTAAGTGTGACTGACCGACGGTACGAGTGACAAGTGCAATACTTGTGACAGATCAATGAACGACCATGACAAAACTTGCATGACAGTGCATACAACTTCATGTGTGAGGGTGACAGATGTTTACATAGCGAATACAACTTGTACACATGAAAATGGACCTTATGAATATACCAGAACATGGCTACAAGCATGACATTGTGACCAACATGGAAAAAGATGTCCAATGAATGGTCTAATGAGGTGGGTACAAAGACTTAACATGAGCTCATGGGACGAGCTCGAGTGCTTACAAACATCAAGAAAAAATCCAAGGAAGGCTCCAAAATTAGATGCAAACCAAAATTTTGGAGGGTGTTGCAATCACTACAACAATTGGCGACACACTGGTTGAACTCCAGCTTCTCTGTTTTGATCCATTGAGAGCACAGGGCGTCAGTCTTTCACGGAGCATTAAATCACCATGAAGGTTATTTTGGCTTCCCTACTTACCCCATGGATAGGCATGGTTCACCTTTTCCCAACTCAATTGATCACAACGACAAGTCTCAACTTGATCACAGTGTTTCAGAATCAGGAAGGGTAGTTTGGCACATGAGTTAAAAATTTTCAAAGTATAAGTTTTCATCTTTGGTGTTTCTTTTCTACCAGCAAGCCTAGATAGTACCTTGGCGGAGTCACGTAGGAACACACACATTGATCCACTACCAGCGAGCCTGGTTAGTATCCCAGTGGAGTCGCATGCTTCACCTCTCTGGACAGGAAGCCTTTATCTTCTTTCACCTTTGTATTTTCTTAAGAGGACTATGCATAGGCACCTATTTATTTTTGGGGTAGAAGAGGGATCCTAACTTATTGAGAGCAGAAGAGGTTTGTACTTCGAAGAAGCATGTAAGAGCTCTGAGATAGGTTTGCTCATTTAGATGTCCCCTCTTTGTTTCTACTAGTTGGATGAGCTTGAACAAATAGAGTCAAAGGTTGATGTTAGGCATAGGGTTTCCCAGTGTGGACACAGGTTCATTGTTGGACCCAAGCTTCCCTTGTAGACAGCTTGTATTTTTTGTCAAGACTTCATTAGCCAAAGGTTACAACCAAGCATAGAAAAGGTGGACACAAGACTAATCAAGTGTTGTAGTGTCACAAGACTCTTTAGATTTCAGCTGCATACTCATTCAAAAGTTAGAACTCAGTAGAGGGAAGCACTTATTTACAAAAGAAAAAATAGGGTGATACTAAGAAAACAAGACAAAACAAAAATAGTATGAAAAGTGAAAAAAAAAACAACAAGAAAGTAAAGCGAGCAAGAAAACAAACCAAACCAAGTTAGCAAGAAAACAAGAATGAAAACCAAAAAGAAAAGACAAGAAAGAAAGAAAACACTACTCCTACAGCTACGCTAAATAGTCTGGGTTAGGTGAAATGAAATTTCCATTGAAGCCATTGTATTCATACCCGACCTGCAACCACATGGATACAAGCGATTAAGATAGATAAAAAATAGTGTGCAATAAAAAATACAAAAACTTGACAAACTTGCACATGAGAGAGAAGGTCTCAACTGTTGGCAAAAAGATGTGTCACAACCACCAAACGCACATGCTTAACTCTTTGACGACTGCCATTTTCCAACAAACCTCGGAGGCATCCAACGCGTGTGTGTTCTTCTACAACAAGTTTCTTAGCAATTGTGATGGAGTACTGAATCTTATTACCTGCAACATGACTCGCCAAGTAAGATTGTTCCAGCCATTCAATAATTGGATCATAAAATTCGTGATGGACGTTTTGAAAGAATCTTGATCTTTGAAAACATGGATTCCTGATTAGAGAGAGGGGATCACATGGGAATATGGTACGGATAGATAGATATGATCATTCTCATCGGTCATGCCAAGATAGTGAGGGCTTGCCATAGACATCAGTGCTGGATGAAGTGCCTCACCTTCTTGATAGAAGTCTAAGGAGAAAGATGTTACACGATAAAGATCATAGTGTACAAAGCAATTCTCATTGGATGTACTGTTGGGAAAATGATAAACTACATGACAACAACCCAAGATAGAAGAATAATCAGACCAGTTGGTCAAGGTGTGAGATTCCACTTTGACATGAACAAAGAAAATTTTTGAACAATCTTGTGAATGCTCTGAATGAGGAACAAAGTTCGTTGTGCACTAGATATGACAAAACAACCACGTACAACTAGTGAAAATTTGTGTAGGCATCATGTTCATCATAGAAATGTAGAAAGGATTCCAGCACTTTGAATGTGTGAAGTCAGTTGAGGTGTGGTGAAATGAGAGTAACTTGACTCGCATGATAGATTGTGCACTCATCATCACATAGGGAGATTGTTGGTGTGCTGAGCGGGGAGATTTGATGTGAAAAATTCACAAGAAGACCAAGGATCTTATTACTAGAGAGAACACCCAATAAGTATGATTCTAGATAAAGATAGTATTTGAGATGATCAACTTCATTGTTTCTTTCTTGCATGAGCGATGGACACTCCCAACTTGAATTGAATGTAAGATAAGTTCATGAAGACAAACATGATGTAATAGACTCGTGGATTCAGCGATTAGTGAAAATTTGAAATTTCAAAATATCTCACTTGGAATAGTAAATATTCTTTACACGAGGATCCATGTCAAGTGAAACAATGCATATAGATAGATTGTGTGTGAAAAACCACATTTGATTCGGATCTATGAGCCTGCTAGAGTCACGAGGTCCCGCCATAACCATCAATGGACCTTGAAGTTCCTTGACTCCCTAGCACATCCCTTAACTTTCTAGAATCGAAAATTTCTATTTTGAGATGTGACCCAGATCCTGCATGGCTTGAGGATGGTTGTTGTTGCTAATTTCAAAAATTCTCTTAGGATGGCAACCATCTCTGTCATGGGTCTCATCATATTTTCTAGCTTCAATAAGTTGACTTGACAAGTTGCTGTCATGCAACACACAAGATGATGACGAGTGGCAAGAGTCTTATGCATTCAGATGATTTCCATCATGGACATCCTCACTACCTGGTACCAATCGAGGAGATAACTCATCAAATGAAGAGGAAAAATAATAGGGAGTAACTCTGTCGCATTTAGATGCACTATGAATGGTAGGACACACTGGCAACTGAGGTGCAAAGGAAGTTTCGATATAGACATCTGCTTTGACTAGTGCACATTCCAAATCTGAGTTAGAGTGTACATGAAAGGACAAAAAGTCACATGATTTTCTTGGGTTTTCATCACAACATGTGAAAGCATGGGAGTGATAACATCCCAAGACTAGAGGTTGATCGAAAGAATTAATTGTACATGATGTTTTCCCAAGATTCACGGATTAAGAATCAGTCAAAAATTGAAGCTCAATGTTTTGATGTCAACCAATTTGAAACATAGAATAGGAATTGATTTTGTCTTCACCTTTCTTCTCTCATGCTTATGTAATGAGATTTCCTTGCACATGACTACAATTTGAGCCAACAGCTTGAAAATCAATAAAATGTGCACAATTGGCTAGTGAAGCAGATTGATCAAGTGAGTCATGGTACAAGCAGTCATGGCTTGTAGATGATGGAGGACGACAGAGATGCAAATCAGACTTGATTCTTGGGTTATGAATGGTGAGGTCCTCTTATGGAATGGAGGCATGGGTCCTCAGCATAGGCTTTCTAATCCATTCTGGAATTATCTCCATTGGAGCAGCAGATGGCTGAGAAGACTATTTTGGAACATGTTGCGTAGATTTCTCAGCTTTGCAACTGTTACGAGGGGGTACCCGCTACACAGATTTCTCATCTTTACGATCGCTACTAGGGGGTACCCTCTTTGAGAGAAGAAAGGTAGGAGGACAAGGAACAAATGGTGTGTTGGGCTCCTCGTTTAAAAAATGAGGGGTATCATGATATACAATAGTTGAGAAAGAAGGGAAATCAAGAGGTTCACCATTTCGGGAGACACGAACCAAGTGTTTCAAATCTTGGCTCATGAATTCAAGGTCCAAAAAGCTATTTAGGAATTTTGTGATGGAGATGAAGGAAGTGGGTAAAAAAGTCCTCAAATTATTCATGAGGCTTCATTCTCACATGAGAGTTATTTCATGGACATTTTGGTGGTTATACTTGTTGAAGGCTTGATGGATCTCCTTGAGGAGAGTGAGAAGGGAATGGATGGAAGCAGGTGGCAGCGTATGACACAGTTGATAAGCACGACCTTCAAGGTTGAGGAAGAAAAGTACACAAACAAGCTCTTCACTGTCGATTTCATGACATTTGCGAAAATGAAGAAAATTAGAAATATTCTTGGTTACAAACATTCTTTCCTCGTCGTCAAACATTAATAAGGACAAGTGATCGAGAAGCTCATTAGGAATTGTTAACTAATTAAGGGAGAAATGGGAGAAACACCTTGGGATCCAAATTGCGTATGATCCATTTGGTAAGAGATTCAAACCAGACCCTCCTTCTAGCATTATAAATGCTACCGTTGTTGGACCTGCCAAAATTTAGGGGATCTCCTTAGTATGAAGTCCCAGCTAGACCTCACATTTTTTGGTGTAGGACTCCCATCCAGTACGATGGACTGATTTCCATTTTATTAAATATATGCCTTAGCTCTTTCTTGCCAGCACATGAGACGGTTTTACTTTGTCTTTGAACAATGAGGTTCATGTGGCTGGTGAGTGATTAATGCCACTTGTGTCAAATTTCTTTCACTGCAGAGGGAGAGGGTGGAAGCAAGTCTCAAGTTGAAAGAAAATAGTCCCAAATGTGATAATGAAACACAAAACAGTAGGACATGCGTAGCTTCCAATGGAGTAGTCCACAAGGATGCGGCAGTTTCATAAACATAAGGTGAACAGATAGCACGTACAACACCCAACGGAATAGTTCACATGGGTGCGACAGACGTTATAACAAGTTTACAAGAATGAGTCTATCAAGTGTTCGACAGGATAGCCCACATGTGAAAGACAACATTAGCAACTGATACAACATATGCACTAAAACAATCGAAATAATTCAATTGTCTTAATACAAGTTAAAGAAACATGCATTACAAGCGTCCAAAGAATAGTCTTCCAAACGAATAAAATACATGTGTGAAAACGTTCTGGCATGTTAATAGGCTTCTGAATTAATTGAAAGTTCTAAGACACAGTCGTACACCATTACATCACTAACACTGATAGCAGGGCATTAGAGCCACTACTCACTCCTCAAAGAAAAGATTACAGACTCTCAAGGCTACGTAGGAGGAGCCAAGGTGAAAAGTCCTTTGCATGTACAAATGAGGGGTACTTATAGCCAATGGTAAAATTAGCCCTTGTGACTGTTTGACTTCCCTCAGGATTGTTTGACTTACATGACTCTTCAACTTTACATGACTCTTCAGATTTACATGTGGGTCACTTAGACTTCCATGTTACATTACATTGATTACAACAATGTGGCCCACAATAGTGATGTGGCTGAGATCACTCATGACATGAATTGACATGACAGAGATGGTGTGTTCATGCTACTGGTGGTGTGCATGTCGACTTGCAGTGATGCTGAGAGATGGATTTCCTCATGGTGTATCATAGCTTCACCTCCGCATGGAATGGTGTGTGGAGTTTTCGATGGTCTTGGTGTTCTCTTGATGTTTCATGTGCACGTCGCTCCTTCTCTTTTACTTTGGCATGCTTGATGTGTTCGTCTATTCGCAAGCAAATATCCTCGCATGCATTCCTTGTTTGTCCATTAACAAAAAAATCTCCCCATATGTGCTTCTTGTTCATCTCATTCGTCGTTACGTTATCTCTCATCCATGTGTATGTATGAGAAATCACTCATGACGATATGACATCAAATCCAAAAATCTCCTAGTCTAGTATGATGCATTGTCATTCATTTTCAAATGGAGGTGACCAGGAGAGAGGACTAGGGTTTGAAAATATAGAAGGCAGACGTCAAGCTAGGATGTGAGCTCTAGGCACTGTTCATGAAAATTATGCAGAGTTCACTAAGAGGCTAAGACGGGAAATCCATATTAGTAATGATTGTCCGGGGGATCTAACTCCATTGGAGGGAAGATCTATGAAATGTTTCTAGGGAGAGAGTGCAAGAAGTAAGAGGAGATGGGCAGCAAAAACTACGCAATCTCTCCAGGGAGCTCACAGCGAGCTACGGAGTGCTACTCACAAAAATTTCACAATTTTTCTAGGGAGTTGGAAGCAACCTACAGTAGGCCACTAGAAAAAACTGCTCACAAATGAGAAATTGGCCTACTAGACATTCCTACGTAGTTTTTGAGCTAAGCACGATGCTAGGCAGCTGAGAGAGTGCTCATGAAAATTGCACAATTTTCTAGGTGAGTAGGAGGCCTATAAACTAGGTGACTAGATGGAAAAACTGTGCAATTTGAGGGTAGTGTAGTGACAAACACAAGGAGTCTCTCCGCCATGTTTGTGTAGTTTCTTTAGTCAGTGGAAGCGGGCATGCTTGGCAGCTTCTATGCAATTTTTTAGAGTGAGGCCTGGGGTCACTGCATGGTCAAACTCTCCAGTTGACAAGCTCAAGGCTCGGTTGATGTGCCTCCGGGCAATGCAACTTGAGATGGCTTGTTGGGAAACTTTTGTGTTGTTCTAGGTGATAGTTGGTTGAGTCAATTCCAGGATTGTGCAATGCATACTACTTGGGAGGCAACCTCAAGCTCTGCGCAATTCTGGGAAGCAGTACATGATCACTAAGAGCTAAAACTATGCAATGAAGGTCAGCAGATGTCTACATGTTGGAGGATGGTCCAGTCGATAGAGTTTCGACAAAATGACCAAGTGCGTGAACATGACTTGATGACAAGATGCCTCGAACCATCAAGACAACATACACTCAGTGTGACTGACCAACGATGTGAGCGACAAGCATGACACTTATGATAGATTATTGAATAACAGTGACGACACTTGTGTGGCAGTAAATACAACTTCGTGTGTGAGTGTGAAAGATGTTTACATAGTGAATACAACTTGTACACACGAAGAAATAAGTTACGCATAGTCAGAACATGGCTACAAGCACGATATTGTGACCAACATGCAAAAATATGTTTAATGAATGGTCAAGCAAGGAGGGTGCAAAGACTCAACACAAGCTCACGAGATGAGCTTGAGTGATTGCAAACATCAAGGAAAAATCCAAGGAAGGCTCTGAAATTGGATGTAGGCGAAAATTTTGGAGGGTGTTGCAGCCACTACAACAGGTTGGTATACATCGATAGGTATGTATAGTAAGAATTTAATGTTAATATTAATATTAATATTAATTAATATATAAAATTATAATTATAATCTAAAAAGTGATACTATAATTTATAATAATTATTTTATATGTATTATTACTATAAAATACAATATATTAATTTAGTATTTATATATGAAATTTTATATTAATATTATAAACCATAATATTATAAACCCTAAGATTAATATTAAACACTAGGATTAATATTATAAACTCTAAGATTATTGTTATAAATCATAGGATTGCAAACCCTATGATTCATATTATAAGCCCTAACATTGTACACTCCAACTTTGTAAAGTCGCAATCCAACATTGAATAAATTGCAAAGTAATGTAACATTACAACAATGCTTGTAAAATCGATTATCGCGTTGAAACAATGTTTGTCACAATACGATATTAGATATATCTTTGTACCATTCCAATGTCACGATGTTAAACCCTAATATTAATCCAAATATTATAAAACTTAACATTATAAAACCTAATATTATAAACCATAAGATTTATATTATAAACCCTACGATTAATATTAAACCCTAGGATTAATATTGTATACCCTAAAACTAATATTGAACCCTATGATTAATATTTTAAACCCTAACATTAATATCATAAGCCCTAGGACTAATATTAAACCCAATATTATAAACCTTAATTTTGAAATGTTGCCAATTTGACATTGAACAAATTACAATATAAATGTAACAGTGTGACAATTATTGTCACACTAATTATTGCATTGTGACAATACTTGTGACATTGTGACATTGGATAGATTTATGTATCATTCTTGTGTCACAATATTAAACTCTAATATTAAACAAAATATTATCAACACTAACATTATAAAATCTAATATTATAAGCCCTAAGATTAATATATTAAATCCTAGGATTAATGTATTAAACCCTAGGATTAATATATTAGATCCTCGGATTATAAACACTGTGATTAATATTATAAACCCAATATTATAAACCCTAATATTAATAGAATAAATCGTAGCATTAAATTATAAATACTAGGATCAATCTTAAAAATGGTAAGGTTAGTATAATAAACTCTATGACTAATATTAAACTGAATATTATAAACTCTAATATTAAACCTTAATTTTAGAATGTCATAGTGTGACATTTAATAAATTTCTATATAATTCAACATTGTGACAATAAATCGCACACTAATTATCTCATTATGACAATGTTTGGCACACTATGATGTTGGATATTATTTTGTATCATTCCATTTTCATAATATTAAACACTAATATTAAACAAAATCATATAGTTACTAACATTGTAAAATACAATATTATAATATCTAAGATTAATATTACAAACCCTAATATTAATACATTAAACCATTTTTTTAATATGTTAAACCCTATGATTACTATTATAAACCCAATATTATAAACTAAATATTAAACCCTAATATTAAACCTTAATTGTGTAATGTGACAACGTTGTGACGTTGAATAAAGTGTAACGTAATGTAACATTTGAGAGTGATTATGAGACCAATTGTCAAATTAATACAATGTTTATCACAATGAGACATTGGATAGATTTATCTGTCATTCCAAAGTCACAATTTTAAACCCTAATATTAAACCGAATATTATAAACCCTAACATTATAAAGCCTAAGATTAATATTATAAACCCTAGGACTATAAACCTAGGATTAATATTATAAAATATAGGTATTATATACCCTAAGGTTAATTTTATAAACCCTCGCATTAATATTATAAACACCAAGAATTATAAACCCTATGATTAATATTAAACCCCTAATACTAATATTATAAACCATAATATTAAAATTAAAAACCCTAATACTAATATTATAAACACTAAAATTAATATTATAAACCTTAGCATTAATATTATCATACCCGATATTATAAACCCTAGAATTAATATTAAACCCCACGATTATTCTATACCCTAGAATTAATATTATAATACCTAAGATTAATATTATAAACCATAGCATTAATATTGTAAACCCTAAGGATTTTAAATTCAAAGATTAATAATATAAACCTTAGGATTAATATTATACATCCTAGGATTAAAATTATAAACCCTAAGATTATAAATTATTTCAATATTCATATGCTTATAAACTTGATTTTAAAATATCTCAATATTCCTATTAGCTCAATTACAAAGTTAGAAGATAAAATTTTGCATGGATAACTATTTATAGGATATAGGACATGGTAATAATATGCGTGCACCATGTGCATGAAGGAGATTTCAAAAACCCAAATTTAACTACCATATTAAATCAAAGTAATCTATTAAAAACACAAAAGGTATTTCTTTAAACTCAAATTTACTATTTTCTCAAACATTTAAGAAAAATCATTTTTACAAAATATCTTAAATAATATATATTATGATCTTTTACGAAATTAAACATGCTAAAAAAGATAATCACAATTTAACATCAATCCATGTACATAATATCTACTTTGACTATTTATGTTAGGTATATGCACATCCATAAGGTCTAGAGCGACTGCTTTTTTGTCGATTAATATAGTTCTATTAATTTATAAAAAACGTACGAAAGAGAGAGATGATAGCCCTTGCTCTCCCAACCTCACTCTGATGAGATTTGTTTTCCAATAGAGCATAACAAAACTTGGGAGAGACCTACTCAAATTTTCAAAATATCAACTAGTAAAGATACCACAAGGCACAAAAACCAGAGAGAATGAGAAGACAACTAGTATCCATCGAGGACATGAGGAAAATTGGGAACATGACATGCTTCATGCACATCTAGAGGATGAGGGTTATCATGAGCGTGAAACTCCACATGTACTAAGGCCCCCCCATATGTTCTAGGCAATCATTAGTACGTCTTTGGCTCCTTTAGAAGGAGCCCAAATGATCTAAGATATCCAATTCATTCTCTTGAATTTTGTTTACGAAGGCGATAAATTCATTACAATCATAATGCCTTTGTTGTTTCATCTCCTCTAGCATTTCTAGAATTCACCTCATTTGAGAATCCAAATGTTCCATAGTGCGAGGTTGATCAACAAGGCCAGGGGAAAGGGTTTGGTCCTCTACCAATTCCCCATCGAACTCCCCTCGCACCCCCATCATTAGCCATCTCTCCTTTGTGTCTCACTTGTGCCATTGTGGTCCCATACCCTATTGAGCTTGACCCCACTACCTGAGCATTGCTACAAGCACACCAAACCACTATAAGAGAAACATTGCAACAACACATTAATAGACCTTGTGCCTATTAACCTCAGATTGCTTGACCACAAAAAAATAGTTGATAACACTACTCTCCACATGCATGCATGTCACTAAAGGATGTCTCCAACTCCACCACCTCCTACTGTCAAGCAAACTATTCCCCCCAACATCCCTAGGACAACATTTCATGCCCTAACCAACCCCAACAAACACTAAAATCCCACTACTTACTTCACCATGTCCATAAATTATAAACAATAGAAAAATTTATCTAGAGAGATCCCACTTCACCACACTCCACCACAAAACACAAGAAATTCCACACTAAGGGACTATTCCTCGGATTGGGACCAAGACAAACAATAAGGAGAAACCAAACGGTAAAAATTGACTTACTCAGAGGATTGTGCAGGTGCAAAAATGCGTCCACCAGGAACATAATTGTGTAGCCCTAAAATGTTGAGAATGCTAGTGATTTCTTTCTCCAAAATACCAAATTATTCATTGTGATTTTTCCAAAGACTGCCTTGAGAGTCTTACCTCCCCATTGCAATACCTTCCCATTGAAATACTAGGGTAGTCGTGCACAAGTTAGTGGCCTGTGCATACCCAACATTGTTTTCGCCACCCTTTCGCTCTCCCATACAACAAAACCACCAACAAAGGAACAAAACCATCATCCAGGGCTTATAAGCCTAAATCAGTTTGCGATGTTTCCAAATGTCCCATGCAAGATGTCCTGACAAGTCTTTTCAAAATTGCCACTTGTCATGAGATGAGTTCCTTGTTGCGTCGATATACATTAGTGCTTCTTTGTTCATACACCCCCATCAAGAGAGGTATAGAAAAACCGTTATGTCAAAGGCATATTAATGTTTAATATTTATTAATATTAGATATTAATAAACCCCTAATATTAAATCTTAATTAATAAAATTGTAATATTATAACCTAATTAATAAAATCATTGTCTATCCTTTGTAGTAATTGGACATTTGTTATTATCTGCTAAAGGAGAACTACCCTACAACTTATTTATCAAAGGACAATTTCCATGCCACCCACTTACAATAATTAAATAGTTATTATTTTATTTAAAACTAGAAAAAGCTATATTTGATTGATATAGAATACAACAATGAATAGATTCCAAATCCCTACTACAAAATCTTGCTTTGAATTTGTAATGCTTACACGTTCTTAAACATATCATAATGTAGACATAATATGATCATCAAAATTTTTAATTAACCAACCTAGATCCATCTTAACCCCGTATTGATCAAGTGTCAAGATGGACCAAATCTCTTTCAATAGTAAAAGAGGTGTGTACCTCTAAGAGATTTGATCTCTCTCGAAGCTTGATAGATCTAGGGTTAAGATGGATCTAGATCAGTATTAATATTAATCTTTTAATATTAATATTAGATGTTTATTTACATGGCATGATAACGAAATTAATATTTTCAAATATTACAATTTTGACGTGCAAAACTTTATTTCATTAAACATTTTAATATTTCTATACCAGATGACTTTTCATTTTACAAATATTTAATTAAAAGAAATACTAAAATATTTTGGAGCAGGATTTTCGATTGTTTGTGTTGAATTGTATTTTAGTTTTTTATCTATATGGTTGTTTTCATTTTTGTTTTAGGTCAATATTTTTTTATTTTTTTAATGGATACATGACATACTTTACACATCGCTTACATACTTACATACTAGGTTGTAGAATGTGCTTGTCAACACACAATAAGTAATAATTAAAAATCATTATATTTATTATGTTAATTTATGCAATCTTATGTTAAGATAAATAAAATCATTGTGAATTTAACCTTTATTTCCAAAAAAAAGAAGATTTTAGAATATATATATATATATATATATAATATATATTTTATATATATTTTAGTTTGAAGCTATGATCCTGGTGATATAATGACTTCTATTATGATGTTCTGAAAGAATGTGAAAACCACGTGGAAAACTAAACCAATTCAATCTTTCATAATACCTAAACTAAAAGAATAAATCTCACCAATGAGGGAGAGAAACGAAATATCCTTATGAGACAAGTAAGAAGTTAGAAGAAAAGTTTGACAAACATGTCTCCGC
The DNA here is from genome assembly GCA_000404065.3 of Pinus taeda. Lineage (NCBI taxonomy): Eukaryota > Viridiplantae > Streptophyta > Pinopsida > Pinales > Pinaceae > Pinus > Pinus taeda. The sequence continues at coordinate 181,343 of APFE030417886.1, forward strand.
CAATTATGGCGAGAAAAGTATATAATTAGGTCGAAATTCAAGTGAATGTGTCTCTGTTAAATGTGGAGGAAAGGAAGAGACTTGCATATTATATAAATTAGAATAAGAAAATAATAATATATTTATATTGTAATTTATCCATAAGTTTCCCTTCCGTACTCTTTTTCAAATGTTTCCAATCATTGTTGTTGGGTTCCAGCCTAGTAATACTTAGAATCAGTGGTTAAATTTGACAGGCCCCCTACCCATCACTGAAATTTTTTGTCACTGTTTTACTTTTAAACTGCCTATTACATGATGTTTAATATTTATTTTTACCAATTTTATATGATATCTACAAATTATATTCACTAATCAACTGGGTCTAGAGTTAAAGATGGATCTAGACTAGTTGATAAATAAAAAATCTTCCAATCTTGCTAAATATACTCTCAACTTACTAATTGGTAAATAGAAAAGCTTCTAATCTTACTAAATATATTCCTAACTTTAAACTATTGACTTATTATAATAATAAAAATTATCAAGTTAATCCACTTCTTGCCCTTTGAAAATAGTAAAAAGAAAAAAAACTCTTACTCAAAAAAATAAAAAGCAGTTGAGAAGTTTGAAAACTTGGGAATTAGAGGCATTAACTACCATGAACAACATTCACATACAAAGTCGAGAGTTAACCAAAACATGGGATAGTCCAACATTAATCCACAACAATAAATTTTGTCTTCCTACTTAGAACTGTTTTTCCAATATATAGTAACTTGTAGGATCTAAAGGCATAAATTTCCTTGACTGGGCAACAATATTTATGGATATTCATTTATTATTGAATTGACAAATCATTGGAATGTTCTCTTCCTTCAAATAGACAAAGTCTATGTTTGGCAACGGGTATCATAATTAACTGTTTAAAATGGAACATTCATATATGATCCCTGGAGTCATGAGAAACTTGAGGTGGCTGAAGAGAGATCTTTGTTAACATAGCCATGTAAATATTAGAAGTCATATTGATCCATAATTATTTCGTTGTTTTCCATTTAAATTGAAATTGGGCACTCACAGCCATGGAAATTGTAATTGCAACTAGCTGTAAATCTTATTCAGTCTAGGGTTCGAAGGCACGTACATGATGCTTTGTGTTCAATAATTGATTGTAATGCCCTCCAAGTTGTCACAAATTTGTGCATCCAATTCCATTTTTAAACTTTGACAACTCAATATATATCTAATCTCTACATAGGTTTATATGTTTGACTATTCCATAGATATCCATTTGACAACATGTGTAAGATAGAGATAAAGACGATTCAGAAATATATGAATGGCTCGTGAAGTAAACTGAGCGATGATCAAATTAATTCATTTATGGGTGGCTGTGTTGTCAAGGATGACATTGAACATGTGGGGTTGTATAGAATTATCAGACATATGCCGAGAGAGGTTTTGGAGTCTTTGTCTATGAATAAACTGTAAAAACTTGAATACTAACTTGAAATCTATTAGTTCACTAATTTTATCTCTTTTTTCCATTTTCCCCTTCCTAAATCATAACCATTTACCATTGTTTTACCTCTTTTATACACCCTCATCTTGCACCAGTCCAAGCACGGTGACATATTCCATATAATTTTTATTTTTCATAATTTTAATTTAACTTAGCATTAATTAATCATTTATTACATGTTTTCTTACTTTTAATCACTCTTTGTAACTTATCGATATCTCCAATGTTTATTTGCTAGTTAGAGTTCTTACCGTGACTGCTAATCCAAGTGCAGGATTGGATCTTACACCATTTCCAGCACAACAAATCCTTGCAACAGATTTGGACCTCCTTGATCAATGCCTCGTTTTGAGCAGCTTCAACCACGACAGCAAGATCGATCCAAAGGCACCCGAGACTGAATCTGTGAAGGACGAATGCTAGAGATTGTTTATGGCCAGTTTTACTAATTGCCTAATCTTGAAGGCCGAAAAGCTAAATTCTGTGTTTGGTTATGTAATCGATTGAATGATCTATTTTAGCCTCCTGCCAAAGATCTATATAATGTAGAACGTAAATATGACTGAGGGGAGGTTTTTGATAGTAGAAGAGAATAGAGACACAGCTAGAGAGGCGGTAAGAGGTTGTTGTATTTTGTTATCACTGAAATCTAGGCTAGACGATGTATTAATGTATGTACTTGCCTCAGTGAATTAATGAAATGGTGCTCCACCTCATGTTTCACAAATTGCATTTTTGTATTTGAGCGGATGAATTGATTAAGGTACTGAGCAACGTTTTTATTTAAAGGGGAAACATGCTAGTTGGCTAGGGCCCAACCAACCCAACACATTTACCCCATTTCCAATTTTCCTGTAATTTGTGTTTACATTGTCAAGTGTGATTTAGTTTAATAACATGCATTCTTTTCTCAGTGAAAGTAGATTCATTGTGTGAATTAGATAAATTCCCTTTCCTGCACTTGATTCCAGATTGGTTTTCCTCTGCCTGGTCCAAGCAGGAGAAATAACCCTGCATCAGTGCACATTGGTGTGATATCCCCTTTTCTACCATTCTGTTTCATTGATTTTCTCTACCTTGTCAAAGCAGGAGAAATGAACCTGCACCAGTGCACATTGGTGTGATGCAGAAAACCTTCTTAGTCTACTTCTCGCAATCTTCTTTCTTTCATTAAATGCTTATGACAGGATAAATGTATATTGATTGTTTCTTTATTCCTGCACACTGTTAAGATTAGAAACATTCTCTTTTTATGTCTGCAATTTGATTTAACAGTATAATAGCACTTGCAATAATTAAGCACTCATTTTATGAATTAAATGCTAAGTGTAGGAAGCTCTGATATGATACAAGAACCAGTTTCTCACCACGGGATCTGAGTGCTTTGAACCTGGAAAAGTTCAAGCCCTTATAGGAAGAAAAAAGTCTTTAGTAAAGACACTATTTATACCTTCTACATAAATCTTGATTCTTGCACTAGTGTAAGAAAACTACGATAGTACAAGACAGATTAGTGGAAGAAGGAAATCTCTAAAGTAGCAAGTTTGAGGGCCCATCTGATGAGACTGCTAAGTGTCTCTGCTAAAGAAAAACACACACTCATTAGTTAAACAATAATTAGCTAGAGTGATTTATCGACATTATGACACAGGTTTGGCACTATGGCACAGGTGTTGTCCTTGATGGCAACGCACTCAGATGCCAGATCACAGTTCAAGCTCTCAAAATGGAAGAAAATATATATGCAAGTTCCTCTTCACCATGTTGCGTATACACGCGGGATTGTTGATCAAAAGTCGCGTATGCGTATGCACGCACTTTCATGCAGGGAAAATCATGTACATGTGGGAAAGCTTACTTTTGGGTCCGTGGTATTTGGCCCTATAGTTTTCGACCTTGGTATTTCGTCTGAAGTATTGAACCAAGGTATTGGGTCCCTAGTATTGGTTCTCAATGGTTTTGGACCATCGTTTGAGTAAGGCCTAAGACTATGAAAAGGGAAGGACATCATTTGGCAAAAGCATTGACTCAAGCATTGAATAACTTATGAGGAGCAAGTTCTGGAATACTGGTGATTGGTTTGTGATGCATAGCTAGATCTGAATCAAGGAGGAACCTGAGCACTACAAGATAGATAAGTTCTATTGATGGGTCAAATCTCAAGGCTTGAAGACAAGTATCTTTGTGTGATTTTGATCTATTATATTTGGCACATGATTTGGTCTATAAATCTGATAATCTGGGTATAACTGATGTCTAAATACTTGAAAAGGGAAAATTGTCTTTTATATATCGATACGTAGGTTCGGCGAAGCAAAGGCGCATATACATGCTAGTTTAGTAATTAAAAGAAGCGTATACGCTGGTTCTCCTTAATACAGGAGCATATGCACGCAGGTTCTTCATCTTGAAATAGCATACGTCTCATAAAATATGATTTAGCTACTTCTATTTATTGCTGCAGTATTCTAAGTTCAGGATTGGTGTCTAGTTACTATTATTGTTTTCTGGGTACAACATTTAGAGAAGTTATTGTTTGATTCAGTATTGGTTTGTACAAAGGAGATTGGTTGATATAGATATACTTGATGTTTGATTGATGTTATTCATGGATCCAATCTGAAAAAATATGAAACGTGGTCCCTGAAAGAAAGAGAAGGTTGCAGCCTTCTGTAGGTTAGCACCTATGTACTAGTACATCAGCTAGTACAAGAGCTAAGGGGGTTGTAGCTCCCTTCCAGGAGAAGCAGGACAAATAAAGAAGGTAGTAGCCTTCTACAGTTAGCAGCCTGCATACTGGTATAAGACTTCACCAATACAGAAACATTGTAAAAAGAAGTTTCTAATTGAACGAAGATAGAGACGAATTGCAGTAGGTGGTTTTCACCCACATTGGGTTTCCACCTTATATCTTCTGTTCTTGTGTGTGACTATCTACTCTATTTTTTTGTTCTTGTTTAATGTTTATATGGTTCTGAAACACAGATTAATGATCAACATCTGAAGAATAAATTAAATTATAAGTTTGCAAGTTATACGCAAGTTTCATTAACTGAAGTTGTGTATATACATTGTTTTCACTAACTGAAGTAGCGTATACAAATCTTTGTAGGAATTGAAAAATAATTGACTTGATAATACTGATTCACCCCCCCTCTCAGTATAATTTACAACAATTGGTATTAGAGTAGGTCCTTCAGAAGAATCTTGATCACTTGAAGGAAGATCTATCATCATGAGCAACTACGAAAATGAGGCATCTATCAGGCCACCAATCTTTGATGGGAGCAACTTTGTCTATTGGAAGGTAAGAATCACAACCTATATTCAATCTCTTTGTATAGAAGTTTGGGATATCGTGGAAGCAGGAGACACATTTCCATCAGCAACTCCTATGGATATGGCTGGAAAGAAGTAGTATGAAACAAATGCAAAGGCTGTCAATACTCTATTAGGAAATTTATCTCAATAAGAATTCATCAAGGTTATGCAGCTCAAAACCGCAAAAGAAATATGGGACAAGATCATTCTGAGCTATGAAGGAGACGATTAGGTAAAATAGGAAAAACTACAAACTCTTAGAATTCAATATGAAAATCTCATAATGCACAATGATGAAAGTGTGGCTAACTATTTCTTACGTATAGATGAGATTGTTAATTGTATGAAAAACTTGGGCAAAGAAATAAAAAAAGCTACTTTGGTTGAAAAAGTTCTAAGATCTTTGTCTTCTAAGTTTGAATCAAAATTTTTTGCCATAGAAGAAAAGCAGAATCTACAGAGCATTACCATGTCACAGCTGCACGGAAACCTAACTTATTTCGAAATGAGAAAAGGGGGACCATCAGATAGGAGAGAAGCCGCATTCAAAGCTTCAGGGAAAGGAGATTACAATGAGTCAGGGCATATGCTAGAAGGAGAAGAAGAATCAAACTTTGTCAAGAACCTTCAACAGGGTTTCGGAATATTCTGAGGTAAGCTACCTTTCAAATGTTTTGCTTGTGGAAGAGTTGGTCACTATGTAGCCAAGTGTCCTCATAAAGATAAGCTTGAAAAAGGTAAGGAACTAGCTAGAAAACAAAATGCAAGTAAGAAGAACTATTATACACATGAAGACAGTGATGGATTTTCAATTAGTGATGAAGATGAACAATGTAATGATTATAGACTTTTGATGGCTTTTGAAGATGATGATTTATTGGATGCTATAGATGAAGATGATCTCTATGAAGAAATTTCTAAACTTAAAATTTGTTTAGAAGAAAAGAGTATGATCATAAATACTCTGACATTCCAACTTGATGAAAGGGAAAAACACAATGAAAAGTTAGAATGTGAAATTGTGGGACTTTGAAAAGAAATTGAGAAAACAAAAGCTCTTAATATTATATTTGCTAAAAGATTTTAAACTTTAGATGAGATTATCAAGGTGCAGCATTCTCCTCTAATAAAGACAGGTCTTGGATATTCTAAAGAAGCATCTCAAACACAGAATCCATCCACCTCCAAAAGTTATCTTGATGCAGCAAGGAAAAGTGAACAGGTTGACAATTGACAGCAAAAGCATAATGCAGATCACCAGGTAAAACAGGGACAATTTACTTCAAGGATGAACAGAGATCACCAAGTAAATCAAGGGAAATCTATTTCAAGGATGAACAGAAGCTACAACCAATCATAGAGAAATCATACTCAAATTGCCTCAAGAATGGATGTCAATGGAAACTACAATCATTTGGTCGATAGGTTTGATAATCGCAAGAATTTCTTCAATGGTCAATGTTTATCTTGTCACAACTTTGGACACAAAGCTACTCAATGTGTTGCCTACAAGACTATCATGACAAGAGAATCTCAAAAACAAAGGAGTATGACTGAGATCATGAAAATAACCTACAATAACTTTTTTTCTCTTAAGAATGAAATAGAATGTTCTATTTGTAACAACTCCGGTCATGAAGATTCTGAATGCAGGAGTAGGTTTCAACAAACAACTCAGCAGGAGCAAGCTTCATTGAGTCCCAAAACATGGAGAAAGAACGAATTGCAACCAAAAAGATGTGGTATAGCCTTATATGTGGAAGGACAAGAAAATCAATGCTACATCGACAGTGCATGCTCTAAACATATGACAAGTGATAAAGAAAAACTTCAATCATATGGTGCCTTAGAAAAGGAAAGAAAAGTCTCATTTGGAAATGACACCCCTGCACTCATAAACGGTAAAGGTTCTATTCTTTTGAAAGAAAAGGTCGAAGCTGGAAATGTTATGTATGTTGATGGCTTAAATCATAATCTACTGAGTGTCACTCAAATGTGTGATCAAGGAAATAAGGTAATATTTCGATCAAATGGATGTATTGTTCGTGAGCTTGATATAGGAGAAACAATGATCAAAGGCATAAGAACTCCAAATAACTTATACATACTCAAGGGAGGACAACAACAATGCTATCTAAGTAGGAATAATGAACACTAGCTATGGCATAGAAGATTGGGGCATCTAAGCATCTCTCAAATAAGGAAAGCATGCAAATATCAGGCGGTTCATGATCTCCCTGACATCAAAATTCCAGACAATACAATATGCAAATCATGTTAGTTTGGTAAGAAAACCAGAACTAATTTCCCTGAGAAGGAAGGATGAGCTAGTAGGCCACTTGAACTTGTCCATACTGATGTATATGGTCCATCTAGGAAAAGGACACCTCGAGGAGAAGAATACTTCATATTATTCATTGACGACTTTTCAAGGATGTGTTGGATAGGACTTCTAAAGCATAAAGACAAAGCTTTCAAAAAGTTCAAAACATTCAAAGCCTTCGTTGAAAACAAATCAGATCGCAAAATCAAATGCCTCATGTCAAATAGAGGAGGGGAATTTACCTCGAATGAATTTTTTTATTTTTGTGAAGAACATGGAATTAGAAGGGAATTCTCTACTACAAGGACTCCTCAACAAAATGGAGTAGTATAAAGGATGAATGAAACAGTTCAACAAATGGCTCGAGCTATGCTTGATGAGTCTGGAACTCTTGCAACCTTCTGGGGTGAAACTTCATTTTCTGTCGTCACTATTCTCAACAAGACAAACGTCCGGGTGAACAACACTCAAACTCCTCATGAACTTTGGTATGGTAAGACTTCTACGGTAAAATACTTCAAAACTTTTGGAAGCAAATGTTACATCAAAAGGACTAATGAAAATGCTGGCAAGTTTGAACCTAGAGCAAATGAAGGCATTCTCCTTGGTTACTCTCCCCATAGCAAAGGATATACGTGCTACAATAAAAGACTTGGAAAAAATATTGAAAGTATTGATGTAGTGATTGATGAAGAAGGAAACACTCCAAGGCAGGTAAAATCCGAAGATTTTGAAGATGATGAGGACTATCCTTCAACATCAAATCAGACTTATGATGAAGAAGAAGAAACCTATGAGGCACCAGAAGAACAGATAAGGGTAGAAGAAAAGAATCCATCTAGGTACGTCCAGAAGAATCATCCAGAGACTCAAATTTTGGGGCAGAAAGAGGCAGGTGTACAAACAAGAAGAAGTATTTCTGAAGCTTCAAGCTATCTAGCATTGCTCTCCTCCATTGAACCAGAAAATGTAAGGGAAGCATGCAAAGATGAATGCTGGGTCAAGGCCATGGATGAAGCACTTGAGCAGATTGAAAAGAATAACACTTGGGAGTTCGTTCCTAGACGAAAAGATAAGAATGTCATAGGGACAAAATGGATATTCAAAAACAAGCTGAATGAAAATGGAGAAGTTATTAGAAAGAAGGGCAGACTTGTTTGTAAAGGATATGCTCAACAAGAAAGTATGGACTTTGAAGAAAATTTTTCACCAGTTGCTAGACTTGAGGCTATAAGAATGTTCCTTTCTTTTTCTAGCTTTCGAAAGTTAAAAGTATTTCAAATGGATGTGAAATCTGCCTTTTTAAATGGGGACTTAGAAGAAGAAGTGTATATTGAGCAACCAGATGGATTCATCCTTGGAAATGATCCAAAACTTGTATTCAGACTTAAGAAGGCACTCTATGGCCTTAAACAGGCTCCAAGGGCTTGGTATTATCGTCTGGACAAATATGCCAACAAGGTTTTTCAAAAGGATTAACAGATAGCAATCTATATATAAAAAATGATAATGATAAATTGCTAATACTTGTTGTGTATGTTGATGATATCATATTTGGTAGCAATGAAGAAGAAATGAGTCAAAACTTTGCTTTGGTGATGCAAAAAGAATTCGAAATGTCCTTGCTTGGTGAGTTGACATATTTTCTTGGTTTACAAATCCAACAAAATAAAGACGGTATATTTTTATCACAAACAGAGTACCTCAAGCAGATCTTCAAGAAATATGGCATGGAAGATTCGAAACCAATATGTACCCCTAGGGTAATAGGATGCAGCTTCAGCGCAAATGATGAATCAGCAGCAGTACATCAACCAACCTATAGATCCATGATTGGTAGTCTAGTCTATCTGACAGGTACCCGACCAGACATCATGCATGCAGTGGGAATAGTTGGAAGATTCCAGGTAAATCCAAAGGAAGCACATCTTCAGGCAGTTAAGAGGATTTTCAAATATCTTCAAGGAACACAAAACTATGGATTATGGCATCCTAGAGATGTAGTTCTCACACTTCATGAACATACAGATGCAGATTGGGCAGGAAGCATGGATGATAGGAAAAGCACTAGTGGTGATGCATTATTTATGGGTTTCAGATTAGTATCTTGGTTCAGCAAGAAACAAAGTTCAATTGCTTTATCTATAGCTGAAGCGGAATATGTGGCTACTACATCTTGCTACACACAACTCCTTTGGATGATGCAAACATTTCAGGATTTTCAAATCACTTGTACTCCACCTATCTCCATCTTATGTAATAATACAAGTGAAATCAATATTTCAAAGAATCCAATCATGCATTCAAAGACTAAGCACATACGTATCAAATATAATTTTCTCCAGGAACAAGTGCTTGAACAAAATGTCAAATTGGAGTATGTTCCCTCTAAGGAACAAGTTGTTGATATATTCACAAAACCACTGCCTAGGGAGACATTTGAATAACTCAGACAGAAGCTGGGAGTAGTCGATGCATCCTCTTGCTATTGAAACTTGTTTGTTTCAGAGATAAGTGGTTGTACTTGAGTTTCATGAGGAGGATCCATGTACATACACCAGTTTATGTGGATACCATCGCATATATGTTGGTTGAAGACAAACAGTGGGCCAGGCTCTGGGTGAAAATAGTTTGATATAGGTCTGACAGAGACCATCTGGCACAGGTTGAGCGAGAGCATATATTCTTCTAATAATGCATTGTTGGCATTATCTTAGAAGATCTTGGTTAAATTTCACAGTGGTTTTTGGTTTTAGGTGGAACATATGCAGAGGGAGAACATGGTTGTTGGTCTGAATGATGATTGAGAAATGTCGCTGATGATAGTTGTTCATAACCATCATAGTCTTGGTGTAGATATTTCATCTCTATGTCATGTATTTATTTTCTTATCAAGGTCATGTAACGACCTACTTTGATTTCCCCACTATGCCTGGGATGGTTGATGTAATGCTCTTGTTTATCTTGCGTAAACTTTTGGTGTATCCCCACTTGGTTGGGTGGATGAGTCAATATTGGTATATCCCCACTTGGTTGGGAGATGGATGTATGTATGAGGATTTGGTGATAGGAAGGTTGCTTATGATGTATAGAGTCATGTTCTTTCTTATAGACCATTTTTCTATAGACCTTGCCTACAGTAAGGGGGAGCATGGACAACACAAAAGAGCAGAGATTTTAGCGTGTACTCAGAGGGAGCATAACCCTTTGCCCTTAACGTCAAAGGGGGAGAATGAATTTGAATGATTTGGGGTTGCCGTCAAGTCCAAAGGGGGAGATTGTTGGCATTATGACACAGGTTTGGCACTATGGCACAAGTGTTGTCCTTGATGGTAACGCACTCAGATGGCAGATCATAGTTCAAGCTCTCAAAATGGAAGAAAATATATATATATATATATATATATATATATATATATATATATAATATTATTATATATATATATATATATATACGTAGGTTCCTCTTAACAAATTCGCGTATACACGCGAGATTGTTTGATCAAAAAGTTTGTGTAGCATGTGCATGCACTTTCATGCATGGAAAAGCACATACATGTGGGAAAGATTATTTTTGGGTCTGTGGTATTTGGACCTATGGTTTTGGACCTTAGTATTTCGTCCAAAGTATTGAACCCAAGTATTGGATCCCTAGTATTGGTTCTCAATGGTTTTGAACCATGGTTTGAGTAAGGCCTATGACTATAAAAAGGGAAGGACATCATTTGGCAAAAGCATTGACTCAAGCATTGAATATATTATGAGGAGCAAGATCTGGAATACTGGTGATTGGTTTGTGGTGCATAGCTGGCTCTGAATTAAGGAGGAACCTGAGTGCTACAATATGGATAAGTTCTATTGATGGGTCAAATCTCAAGGCTTGAAGAGAAGTATGTTTGTGTGATTTTGATTTGTTATATTTGGCATATGATTTGATCTATAAATCTGATAATATGGGTATAGCTGATGTCTGAATACTTGAAAAGGGAAAATTGTCTTTTATAGATCGGTACGCACGTTCAGTGAAGCAAAGGTGTGTATACACGTTGGTTCAGTAATTCAAAGAAGTGTATACGCTAGTTCTCCTTAATACAGAAGCATACGCACGCAGGTTCTTCATCTTGAAGTAGAGTATGTCTCATAAAATATGATTTAGCCACTTCTGTTTATTGCGGTAGTATTCTGGGTTCAGGATTGGTGTTTGGTTACTGTTATTGTTTTCTGGGTACAACACTCAGAGAAGAGATTGTTTGATTCAGTATTGGTTTGTACAAAGGAGATCGGTTGATCTAGATATACCTGATGTTTGATTGATGTTATTCATGGATCTAGTCTGAAAATTTATGAAACATGGTCCCTGAAAGAAACAGAAGGTTGCAGCCTTCTGTAGGTCAGCACCAACGTACTAGTACATCAGCTAGCACAAGAGCTAAGGGGTTTGTAGCTCCCTTCCAGGGGAAGCTGGAGAACGAGAGAATGTAGTAGTCTTATGCAGGTAGCAACCTGCATACTAGTATAAGACTACGCCAGTACAAAAGCATTGTAAAAAGAAGTTTCTAATTGAAAGAAGATAGAGATGAATTGCAACAGGTGGTTTTAACCCACATTAGGTTTCCACCTCATATCTTGTGTTCTTGTGTGTGAGTGTCTGCTCTATTTTTCTTTTCCTGGTTATTGTTTATATGCTTGTAACACACAAATCAATGATCAACATTTGAAGAATAAATTAAATTATAATCTTGCAAGTTATACACGAGTTTCATTAACTGAAGTTGCGTATATACAGAGTTTTCACCAACTGAAGTAGCGTATACAAATATTTGTATGAATTGAAAAATAATTGCATTGATAATACTGATTCACCCCCGCCCCCTCTCAGTATTATTTCCAACATGATTTCCCCTTATCTCTAATTCCCTGTTGCAAATGCATTCTTCCTTGTTCCAGTCTTAGATTATTTTGATGGTTCAAGCTGCCTTCTTCTCTTTTTAATTTCACTCTGCAATATTTCCTTTAAAGAAAGTAGGGATTTATATTAGGAAGATTCATATCATCTCTGGCATTGAATGTGCTTTGTCTCTAAGTTTGTGGATCCCGAAGGTTGACAAATTAAGTGTTGAGGAGTTTGCTTAAGTGTAATTCCTACACCCAACATTTTGGCGTTGTTGCTTTGGAGGCGATTTGATTTGGTAAGAATTTTCTGATTATACAATACAGGTAATTTTCCCTTTATTTTTGCAGTATTTTTTGGAAAAGATTCTTTGAAGGAATATTAGTAGTGTTAATTGCTTTCTGATAGCATTTTTATCAGAATTTGTTTGTTATTTTTCTTTCTTTCTTGAAATGAATGCCTAGAAAAGGTAAGGGTTCGAAGCCCACTAAGTTTCGAAAGAATTCTGAAAACAATTCTCATATTGGGTCTCCTTTTGTAAGTAGGAAGCCCAATCCAATTCAAACCTGTCACGCAGAAAAAATCCATCTGGATTCTGGTGAAAACAACTCAGGTGTGGTTCAACCTATTGAGAGTGGTTCAAGTAAAAGGGAAACAATGACAGACAATGAAGATCATGTGGAAGGGACTAGTGAGAACCAGGTAAGTGGAGAACAATCCACTTTTTTCTTTCCAATTGTGGACCCTGATACTCTGGTGCAAATGAAGAATATTCCACCATCAGCTCTCCCTCATTTCCATGGTAAAGTTCATGAAGATCCTGAATCTTTTCTATTCGAGGTTGATACTCTGTGTATAGGTTATGATTATTCAAGTGACGCTCAGAAGTTAAGATTATTTCTTGTTACTCTCAAGGACTCAGCTCTACACTGGTTTATGGGGTTAGGAGTAAACACTATAACCTCTTGGGATTAGATGAAGAGAGCGTTTTTGTCTAAATATCAAGAATATTTCAAAACTCAGGACATGTAAGATGAGATTTTTACAATCATACAAGATGACGATGAAGCTCTTGAAGATTACCTAGAAAGATTTCTATCTATTTTACAAAGGTTGAAACTTAAGTTTGATCCTAGTACTATAATGCTAGAAATAATTTAAATCTGTTAGGACAAGGTGATATTTCTCAGCAAACGTTTGAAAAAATTTGTGAATTATGCATGAAATATTCAGGAAATAAGTATAGATCTAGTAAAGGAACTTGAAATAGAAATAGAAAAACTGAATCTACTAATGCTATGATTATTGGACTAGAAAATAAAATGGAAAACATGAAAATTGATATAACGAATACTATTACCAAACATTTGGAATCTTTAAAATTTCAGCAAAAACTCATGAAGGAACAAGAGTCATTATGTATTTCTGTGCTAAATGTAGAGACAAGCATCCTCCTAAAGAGTGTCCTCTTAATTTGAAAGAAACTAATATGTGTGCTACTTGTGCATAAGACCATATCACATAAAAATTTCCCTCTATACCAAGACTTAAAGTTGTATTTACAGGGGGACAGCCTGAAGTTGAATACTTATATGTTATGGGAGAAAGAAGGAGTTGGTCTCAAGTAGGTGCAGGTATGGCTCCTAAATTTTCTCCACACTATTTTGGTTATAATTCATATGCATTTTCTTATCCCAACACTAATCGGTAGTGGAAATATGGGAATCAATATCAACATGGGCAACCTTCTCAACCATGGCAACAAGGTTGGAGAGGGCCAACTCATTCTCTATATTCCTACTAGCCACCTATACAGTCATATCCACCTATGCATACACCTTATTCAATGCCTCAACTTCTGAGTCAGTCTACTCCATCATTTCCTTTACCTCCACCTTTTCGACCTCCTCAGATGCTTTCTCAAACTATGCCCAATCCTAACAATAATAAAGCAATAAAAATGATCTATGTAACAAACCCACCTTTCTCATTTGAGTACTAGTGTATTCCTGTCGGGGTTCATGATATTCAATTAAGATCGAGAAGGACTGTAACATAAAAAAATCAAAAGCAACCAATAGTGATTGTTGAAAAGAAAGGAGAAGAGGAAACTCTTAACCATTCTCCAAAAGTTATCGCTAAGCATCGCTTACCCTCTGAATCCTTCCCATCTTCTTCCAACCAGCCTCCCTTCCTAGAGAGGCTAGTAATGGAAAGAAGTGAGCCTATTTTTGAGACTAGCTTGGCATCAGAGCTTCAGAATCTTTTCATTAACATACATTTGCTTCAAGCCATCAAAGAGATCCCCATTTGTAACAAGGTTATTAAGGAACTCTATCTCAAGAAACCTGGGAGGAAGAGATTGGAACCCCAAACCATTCAATTTGTTGGTAGGGAAGCAGAGTTGATGACAGTATGTGTATCTATGGAAAAATATATTGATCTCGAAACACTGTTGTCTCAGTTCAAATTGGTAATGTCCTTCTCTCTAATGTTCTTATAAACCTGGGGGCAGCCATTAATGTCATGACTAAGCAAATCATGGATCAACTTTGGTTATCTCATCTTCGCCCTACTCCCACTGTGCTTGAATTAACAGATAGATCTAAAATTAAGGCAGAAGGAGTATTGGATGATGTGATCATCTCATTAGATTCTTGGGAATATCCTACTGATTTCATTGTGCTTCAGCCAATGAACCTAGTAGGAGGACATCCCTTGATCTTTGGTTGACCATGTCTTGCTACAGCCGATGCATATATTGGATGTTGTTCCGATAATATGTATATTTCGTATGGAGATCCTAGGAAGAAAGTTACCTTATACCCACCTACCAGATCCATTCAGGACCTTTAATATACTTTATGGTTGGATCAAAGCAGTGATGAGGATACTCTACCCATTTCCCTTATCCATCATTATACTGGGTCTTCATAAGAAGATGAGATTCAAGATTTCGTAAATAATTTAGACACTATGCCTAATTTTGAGCCATTGAGCCATATTTTCAGCATATATTTTCAAGATAATCATGATTCTCATTCTTTTGTACTGCTGCACTTAACGACTCCCTTGAGTACTCCTGAGCCTAATACTACTCTTGTTGAGATTAGCCCTAGTAAATCCTTGCATATTAGCTCAGATTTGGACTCATCTCAGTAGGAGCAACTTTTGAATTTGTTGCAAAACCTTCTCAGTGCCTTTGCTTGAGGCTATGAAGATATGAAGGGTATTCCTACTGAAACTTGTGCACATCATATCTGTATTCAGGAAGGAACCCAACCTGTTTGACAACCCCAAAGGTGAACAAATCCAGCTCTAAGAGATATTGTGAAGGAAGAAGTACAGAAACACTTGCATGTCGATTTTACCTATCTTATTTCCGACAGTCACTAGGTCTCTCCATTAGTGCTAGTACCTAAGAGAGATGGAAGATGGCATATTTGTATTGATTATCGAGAACTAAACAAAGCCACTCTCAAATATTATTTCCATCTCCCTTTCATTGACCAGGTGCTTGATACCCTTGCAGGAAAGAAATATTTTTCCTTTTTGGATGGCTTTAGTGGCTATAACCAAATATAGATTACACCCGAAGATCAGGATAAAACTACTTTTACATGTCCATGGGGTACATTTTCTTATAAAGTTCTTCCCTTTGGTTTATGTAATGCCCCAACTAGCTTTCAAAGGGAAGTTCTCGCCATTTTTGCCGATCTAGAATTTGTATAAATTTATATGGATGACTTTTCTTTGTTTGGTGATTATTTTCAGGAAGCTCTCAAAAATCTATAGAAAGTACTTCTTCATTGTCAAGAAGCCCATCTCACCTTGAGTGACAAGAAATGTAGATTAATGTGAAAAGCGGGAATATTACTTGGCCATTTGATTTATGGTAAAGATATCCAAGTTGATTGAGCAAAGATTGAAATCATTCTACATCTTCTTGCACCAAAAACTCAAAGGGAAGTAAGAGGTTTTTTAGGACATGTTGGTTACTATAGAAGATTCATTGAAGTTTTTTCTAAGATATCTACCCCTCTTTTCTGACTTCTAGCTAAGGATAGTGAATTTTCTTGGACCACAGCTTGCCAATAGTCTTTTGAAAAAATGAAGGAAAAGTTAGTACATGCACCAATTTTGAGAGGTCCTAATTGGTCCCTACCTTTTCACATATCCTTTGATGTTTCAGATTTGGCTATTGGCATAGCTTTAGGACAAGAGGAAAATAATCAATTCTATGCTATTTATTATATTATTAAGAATTTGTCTTCCACTGAATTAAATTATACAGTTACAAAGAAAGAGTTTACAGCTGTAATTTTTGCAATTAATAAGTTCAAGCACTATATTACAGGATATGAAGTATTTGTACATACTAATCATTCCACGGTTAAATATTAGATGAACAAACCATTGACTAGTGGTAGAGCGACTAGGTGGTTACTATTGTTGTAGGAATTTAATATTACTATTGTTGATAGAACATGAAAATTTAATCTTGTAGCAGATTTTATTTCTAGATTAGATAATCTTGGTGAAGCAACTCCTATTAATGATGATTTTCCGAATGAAAATATTTTTTCTATGTCAACAGATTCTCTGTGATTTTTTAACATTGCTAATTAGTTGGTTACTAGGAAAACACCACCCCACTTGTCCGCTCGTGAAAAGAGAAATATTTTTCAGAAAAGTGCTGCATATTATTGGATTCAAGGAGATCTCTTTTACACTGGTCTAGACCTGATTATCCGTTGGTGTATAAGAGAGGAGGAAGTGTTTGACATATTGAAATCTACTCATGCCAAACCTTGTGGAGGCCACCTCGCTGATAAGTGGACTGCATATAAAGTATTATGTGTTGGTTAATTTTGGCCTTCCTTGTTTAAGAATGCCAAATAGTGTGTCAGGCTATGTGATATCTGTCAACAAATGGGATAGCCTAATCAAACCAATGAAATGCCTTTATGCCCACAAGTTATGATTGTGCCATTTGAAAAATGGGCTATTGATTTTATAGGGTCAATAAATCCAACATCATTAAGTAAAAGGCATATTTTGGTTTATACAGATTTTGTTACAAAATGGGTAGAAGCTAAAGCTATTTCCTTTGCTACAGAAAAAGTAGTTGTTGATTTTATTTTTTTGAAATCTTTACTAGATTTGGTGTGCCTAGAGAAATTGTTTTTGACAATGGTTCGCAGTTTATTTCTAATCTCGTACAGGGTTTGATGGAGCAATACAAGATCCGGCACAGGAAATCCATGTCATATCACCCGCAAGCAAATGGCCAGGTGGAATCCATAAACAAAGTGATCGAGTCCATTCTTACAAAGATAGTAAATATACATCAGAAAGATTGGGCTAAAAGATTACTAGAGGCTTTGTGGGCATACAGAACCACTTGGACAAATAGCATGGGACATACACCATATGAGTTGGTATATGGCAAACAGGTTCTGTTACTAATTGAATTCCAGATCAAAAATATCAGAACCATAGTTTAGTTAGGACTAGATCTCTCTGAGGCACAACAACAGTGTCTTCTCCAATTAAATGAGTTAGATGAATTTCATAGGGATGTTGTTCAACAAAACATACTAATTCAACAACAACACAAAAGGTGGCATGACAAGTCTATTCAGAAAAAGGAATTCCAACCAGGTGATTGGGTGCTCCTTTATGATTCTAGATTTAGTATTTTTAAAGGGAAATTCCACACACGTTGGATGGGACTTTATGAAGTGATCCGAGTATTTGAGAATGGAGAGTAGTAGAAGTTAAAACTATTGATGGACAAGATTTAGTATTCTTAGTAAATGGAAACAGATTAACGAAGTACTTTCAGCCACTTGCCAGGAAAGATCTTACACACCAAGTCAAACACCAATTCGAGACGATAGTGGTGAATGGCAATACCAACCTTTTCGAAACATGAATTCTTATTCTTCTTAAAAAAAATAATAATAATAAATTTTAATACCGAAAAATAAAAAATAAAAAAGTAAAGAAAAATTATTTTCTTGTAATTATGAAAATCAGTTTGCTAACATGCTTGCAAAAGGATCAACCTGAAAACCATCTTGCTCGTAGGAATATAAAAAATTTCTAATAAAAAGAGAATGTTGCTTGATCTTTAGATATGGTAGCGAACACCAAGTAAAATCAGGTTCAATAGAACCAACCTTTATACAATTAGGGTAATTGGCATGGATATTTTTATTCAAGTAACACTTAATTTTCGCTGCAGTTATTTTTCTTGCACCAATGTAGGCAGACCTTACAGAAAAGTTTTTGCCTTTCTTCATATTCCACTTTTGTAATATTCCCTCATTTTTCTTCTTCAATCCTAGAATGATTAACCTTCCCATATTCTTCTAATTTACCCTATCTGTTTCGTAAAAACCCCACTTTACCCTTGAACTTTTTTCCTATCCCACTTTTGTTTATCCTCTCTTGTGGTACTATTCCTAGAATCCTTGTAGTAGAATTCCTTCCCATTCTAAAATTTCCCTTTTCCCACTTCTTTGTTCCCTCATGAATTCATTGTAGGATCTCACACACAAAGAGAAAAAGGATATTCTTTGAAGCATCAAGAAAGGGAAAAGAAAATTTCCAGTATAAATCGAGGAAGCCATGTTGGAAGTCCAGCTTATATTTTACTTAAACTCACTATTGTTCTTTTTAGATACTATGCTTGTACTAGTGCAAGCATGTCATCCTATATAATAATGCAAGTAGAATGGTACTAGCAGAATAGCATAATTTAAGCGGTGAAAGCAGACCGGTGCAAGCATGCACCCTGTCAAAAACATAGTAAAATTTGTTCTTTTCATAGCATACATCATAGGAAAGTGGTCATCATGAAATTTTATAGGAAGTCCTTTCACTTAATCAATGAGTACTTGTGCTATCATATTAACTAGGAGAAAATTATTTAAAGTACAAGGTGTTTTTAAGTTAAGAGTCATGATCATTTTGTAATGAATCCTAAGTTCTTTTTGAATTATGAAGGAGTGTGAAAGTGTTTAACAGTTGCTTTGATATAATTACCCCTTTCCACCACAATCCTAGATGTCCTTCACTCATAATGACTACCTCACCTAGCCGTTAAAACGCTGCCGCAAGTACCAATCCAGCATGATCTCAAAGATGTCATGCATCCATGGCTATTTCAGCGGAATGAATGGGTGATAAGATGGAAGGGATGGTGGACAGTTGGACCCCTACCTATAAGAACTAGTTTTCCCAGTGTTACATGTAAATTCTTGACTGTTCATAATCGTTAAGAAATGATGCGCCTGTTCGAAGAAAACTTTCGTCTCTCAGTAGGGTAGAACAAACTGCTGAGTATCACAATAGTCTTGCACTATTGCAAGACTTGAACTTTCTTCAATTCTTGCAAAAGTTTGATGGGCACAATAGTGAAGTGGCCCTATAGTTTTCCAGATGTTTCAAAAACGGCAGAGTAAAAATTGGGCCTCTAAAATTTGAGGTTTCGGAAGAGTTTATAGCAGCAGCGACAAGCTTGGAAAATACTGGTGAGTAGTGGTTTAAAAACAAAAAACTAGAAAGGAAGTGATGGCAGCATTTCATCATTGACAAGAAGACAAAGGCAGATTGGAAGGAAGGAGTTTCACTCAGTGCCCTTCTGTGACAGTGGCAGGACCTCCTTTTCATCGTATAGAAATTTGTAACCTGTGAGGGAAGGTACTCCTGCACTTTTGTGTACCATTTTAGGATGTTGCAGCATTTTGAATCCACCTGGCACATCTAATGGAGGATGAATTTCCCCTATTTTTTGCTTAAGATCTTGGAAAAATGCCCAAGGGTGTGTGGGATAAATGGGCAGACCAGGCCGACAATAAGTTATATCACCATGGCCTCATAATGATTTTGGTCTAGAAACAATTAGAAGTTAAAGGCATGACCTAGGAGGCGCTATTAAAACACCTACATAAAAGCACAGCTGCTGGAAAGGAAACAGAGGACTCCACTAGCACAAGCAAGGGTATGAGTAAGAATGTAAAGGGGAGTCCTTCTTTCACTAATGCAAAAAGGAAATGACATGAGAAACCAATAGAAGAAAGGGCCCCATCTCCAAATAAGAAGATAACTAGTGCACCTGTTGAAGAGACTCCTTTGCCACCAGTATAGGTACAGACCCTCGAAGAAGACAACCTGTCAATCGTTGCAAACACAGTAAAATTTGTATAGGTTGAAGATGACACTCTATTTTCTGATTTCATTAAAATCCCCTGAAAAAAGAATGAAAAATCTGGTGCAGGCAAAGAACCACAGTCCCCACAGGACATTGAATTCCCTTCTAAAACAGTACAAGAAGAGGAACCAAATAAAGAAGAATTTCTTAATGTAACCATGAGGGATATTAAGGTCCCTGAGGAAGACACAACCCCTATAGAGACAGAAGCAGAAGAAGATCTGGTAACTCTTGCTGCTCAGAGAATGGAGCTAGATATTTAAGTGCAGAACTTATAACAGCTCATAGCTAAAGCATAGGAGGATAAGAACAAAGTAAAGAAGAATTAACTACGAAGATCCAGAAAAAGAAAATAGAGGTTAGAGTTTGGAAGTACCGAGCTGCGCGATGTTTTAAGCGATTTAAAAAGGTGACAAATAAACTAAAGAACATCAGAAATAAGAAGTCTAAAACATTGCAGGCTGATGTCAATATGTCAGAGCAGGATTGAGCTGGAATGCTCAAACTTCTGAAGGCTTTTTGCAAAAGTAAAGAGTTGTGTGAAGAAACACATCAGCTTAGGGATGGGAGGATGTTAGCCCCTTAATTTTCTCTCTTTTTTCCATTTTCCTCTTCCTAAATCATAACCATTTACCGCTATTTTACCTCTTTTATACACCCTCATCTTGCACCAGTCCAAGCATGGTGACATATTTCGTATAAAATTTATTTCTCGTAATTTTAATTTAACTTAGCACTAATTAATCATTTATTACATGATTTCTAAATTTTAATCACTCTTTGTAACTTATCGATATCTCCAATGTTTATTTGGTAGTTAGAGTACTTACTGTGACCACTGATCCTAATGCAAGATTGGATCTTGCATCGCTGTCAACACAGCAAATCCTTGCAGTAGATCTGAACCTCCTTGATCACTGCCTCATTTTGAGCAGCTTCAACCACGACAGCAATATCAATCCAAAGGTAGTCGAGATCAAATCTGTGAAGGGCGGAAGTTGGAGATTGGATATGGCCAATTTTGCTAACTGTCTAATCTTGAAGGCCGAAGAGCTAAATTATGTTTTTGGTTATGTAATCGGTTGAATGAACTATTTTAGCCTTTGGCCAAAGATCTATATAATGTAGAACATCAATAGGACTAAGGGGAAGTTTTTTATAGTAGAAGAGAAGAGAAACATAGCCAAAGAGGCAGTAACAGGTTTCTGTATTTTGTTATCGCCCAAATATGGGCTAGATGATGTATCAATGTATGTACTTGCCTCAGTGAATTAATAAATGGGAACTTTACCTCATGTTTCACAAATTGTGTTTCTGTATTTGAGCTGATGAATTGATTAAGGAACTGAGTAACGTTTTTATTTAAAGGGGAAATGTGCTGGTTGGCTAGGGCCTAGCCAACCCAACACGTTTACCCCATTTCCCATTTTCCTGTAATTTGTGTTTACATTGTCAAGTGTGATTTAATTTTAAGCACATGCATTCTTGTCTGAGTGAAAGCGGATCCGTTGTGTGAAGTAGATAAATTCTCTTTCCTGCACTTGATTTCAAATTGGTTTTCCTCCACCTGGTCCAAGCGGGAGAAATAACCGTACACCAATGCACGTTGGTGTGATATCCCCTTTTCTGCAATTTTGTTTGATTGTTTTCCCCTGCCTGGTCCAAGCAGGAGAAATGAACCTGCACCAATGCATGTTGGTGTGATGCAGCAAGCCTTCTTAGTCTGCTTCCCGCAATCTTCTTTCTTTCATTAGATGCTTATGACAGGATAAATGTATATTGATTGTTTCATTATTCCTGCACTCTGTTAAGATTACAGACATTCACTTTTTATGTGTGCAATTTTATTTAACAGTATAATAGCACTTGAAATAATTAAGCACTCATTTTAAGAATTAAATTCTAAGTGTAGGAAGCTCTGATCTGGTGCAAGAACTAGTTTCTCTCCAGGAGATCTTGGTGCTTTGAACCTGGAAAAGTTCAAGCACTTGCAGCAAGCAAAAGGCCTTCAGTAAAGATACTATTTATACCTTCTGCATAAATATCTGTTCTTGCACTAGTGCAATAAGGAAATCTCTAAAGGAGCAGGTTTAAGGGCCCATCTGATGAGACTACTAAGTGCATCTGCTAAAGGAAAACACACACTCAGTAGTTAAAGAATAATTATCTAGAGTGATTATCTTTAATTCCCTCTTGCAAATGCATTCTTCCTTGTTCCAGTCTTAGATTATTTTGATGGTTCAAGTTGCCTTTTCACTTTTTAATTTGATTCTGCAATCTTTCCTTTAAGCAAAGTAGGGATATATATTAGGAAGATTCAAACCATCTCTGGCATTGCTTGTGCTTCATCTCTAAGTTTACAGATCCCCCGGGTTGACAAATTAAGTGTTGAGGAGTTTGCTTAAGTGTAATTCCTGCACCCAACAAAATTGTGACAACTAGGGTACAAAAGAAGATGTTTGTATGGAATAACAGATTGAGGCTATGACACAAAAACTTGAAGAGTCGAAAGAAGGCTAACACATAATCAGGGTTTTTCACAAAAGTAAAATGACCTATAATCTATATATGTTCTCTGATTGTCATGGATCACTGGTAGAGAGAGTCGACCATCCATTTTGTCAATTAGAAGACAAAAGCCCTATTTGCTTGACATCTTCGGCCCTTCTATTTCATGTACAACTAGGTCAACTACACTTGAATGAAACGAACAACCAATAACTTGATCTAAAGTTGGGGATCAGGTATGACTCAAACATCAAAACCTACCAAAATCTTGACTTATAGTTCGGGTGTAATACAAATGTTGGTTTTATTTGACAACCTACTTCACTTTTCAATGCGTCAAAAATGTCTGGTGTTTTTAATTGAGTGGATTCGATGACATGAGAACCAGAGAAGGTTGACAAGTCCATGTCAGTCAATTTTGAAGACCAGTTTGGCATTTGTAGTCGATCTTCTTGACCTATGGAATTTATGTATATAAAGAACTTGAATACAAAGAAAATTTACTTGAGGAAAAAAAATTGCACCGCTCTGCTATATCATATTAATCAAATAATGCAAAACTAAAAATAATATCACTAAAACTAAAATAAAGAATTGTGATGACATAGTAGAACTAAAAAAATAACAGTAAGAGAGTACAAGAGAAGAGCTTATCTTGAGTAGTTGGGGATCTGCGACTCAGCATTTTTTTTCTTTTACGGGCTGTATCTCTACAAAAATGAGAAAGCTTTAGGCTCTAGCACTGTGATGGGCATTGGGCAGTCACTGCATAATATTCCAATTTCCAACTCCCCCCACATACCATTTGAGAATCGATAAAATTGGGATGAAATTTGTAGGAAATGGAAGTCAGATCATCATCAAATTGGAAAATAAAGTTAACGCAATGATTTAATTCTCGTAAATATTAGAACTTCATAATAAATGCCTCACCAAACCAATGTTAAATTGCCAATGTTGACAATGTTGTGTCAATTAATGCATTGATGAGCTCCCAATTTTAATTGTGTGTCCTAACGATATTGAAATCTAGATATGTTGGCCAGACAAGATGGATATGGACTCTGGACTCTTAGTCACATCGCATTGATAATTACATAAATTCACATAAGTGCTGGAAGTATAGAATGATAGAGCATCTCTTGTCCAACTTAGGTAAGTTGATAGTGGGTACCTATACTATTAATTTAATATAAAATTTAAACAAATCTACATATGCTGGCGAGACAAGATGGATATGGGCTCTGGACTCTTAGTCCCATTGCATTGATAATTACATAAATTCACATAAGTGTTGGAAGCATAGAATGATACAATACATCCAATCCAACTCAGAGAAGTTGATAGTGGGTAACTATACCATCAATTTAATATAAAATTTAAACAAATACAAATTATTAAAATATATATTTAAAAAAAAAAAAAACAACTTGTAATTTTATTACATGTACGTAATTACGACAACTTTAGAAATTATTAACAAGTTAATAATAATGTGTAGGTTTTGAAAGTGCGGTCAAAACGTGCATACGGACATCAATTTTAACCCCTGCTTAGAATAATCTCACCCATGTATTTAATTGATGCAGACCGATGACTCATTTAACCCCGACGCCTAACCACTGAAGCATAGCCAACCCCACGTGAAATATAAGCCTCATAAAGTATATACCCTCGTGGATTCTTTTCTTGGAAACTATAAAGTATTTTCATGGAAAAAGCAAGCTCCTCGTGAGACCTAATAGATTAGGAAATTCCGATATCCACCTGTTGGGAAGAAAAAATTAGCACGAGTATCATATATGGACAGGTAACCACTACTTCATCAAGGATGGCAGGTTGATTAGTGTATTGTTTTGGTTTTGGTGTTAGTGAAATTTTGATTTTAGTATGATGTACGACAAGTATATGTTGAGCATGAGTTCATGTATACACCAGAAGAGTATATTATGGAAATAGTTTATTATTGAAAAATATTAATATTTTAATGTGTAATGTGTTTAATGTTTTTGTTTGTGTTCTTGTTTGTAATGATAACTGGATTTATGAATTATATAAATTTGATTCATCACGTTTAGTTTGAGTTGTTGAAGGGAGAACTATTGTATTTTTTACTTCAGTTCAAAACTTATTTTTGACATTTTTGTTCCATCTATATACATATTACGTCTTTACAAAATCTATTATATTACAATACGAAATGATTTAAAATTGAAACATCTATTTCAAGTGTACATGCATTGTGTATGCAAGACACTTTTAAACTATGAAAGAAAACAAGAAAAATGGAGGATAAGTGCAATATAATTCAAATTCTACAACTCAATTGGATCTCATCACCCATTCCCTCAACAAAAATGTAAGTATGGATAGATTATGGAACATTATAAATTAAAAACCTTGAAATTGTGTTTGTCATTCATTCTTGTCTTAATTTATAGGCCAAGTAATATAACGACATTGGACTTACAAACTTGGAATTGTTGTTAGTGAAACTTATAAGGACTTTATAAAGAATGTGGCAAGGCAAAAGGTGTAAAACATAGACCTTGAGTTCAATGTGGAAGGTTTAAACATCAACCATATATAGTAAGTCAAGTAGACAACCTCTACATGTAAGTTTCATTCTCACCCATTTTTGCAAGATAGAAAAGAATTGTCCACTCCATCTACATAAGTAAGAGTGAATACAATCCATGGCTCCTGCATTATCTTGCTATATCATTCAATATCCAATTTATTAAGAGATGTACTCATTATTAATTATAAATACTATTTTTAACATTATGAAAGAAGGGGGCATTATAGATGTGATTATATAAAGTATTTTTTTAACAACATTATTCTTTCTAATGGATATTTTTTTCGAGAAAAAAAACCGTAATTTTATTCATTAGTAAAAAGAAACAAAGTTACATTTTTCATATGTTGAATTCATTCGAGTATTTAACCCTCATAGCTAATAAGAAAATCACCATTAATCCAACAAGAGAGTAGAGCATGCAAGCTCGGCAAAAAACCCCAAAGGGCACATCGGCAAAATCCAAGAACCCCGACAAAAAACACTGACTAGATATCAAACCATAAATCTTGGTCACAAGCCACCAAGATGGGCCCTAAAATAACCCCAAAGATCCTACAATCCAAGAAAGATTGACATGCAGGCCCACCACAACCCAGAGAGGGAAGAAAATCTAAAACTCTCAGCAAAAGAAACTTGGGCCTAGGTCGCCCAGCGAGCCCAAGAGAACCAACAGAACATTTGATAGAAATACTTAGAAACTAATAACACATGCAACAGCTAGAGTAATAACAACCCATGAAACTCAAACAAGACAGAAGATAACCACCACGAAGCCAAACCCATAGATGCCCACCTCCACTGCAACCAAAAGAGGCATGAAACTGCGGAACCCCAAACCCCACAAATTCCTTCGCAGGATCTAGGAAACAGTCGAAAATGATGCACAAAACTGGAAAAGGATCTGCCACATCCTATCCCCTCGACTCCCTTCCCAAGACAAGGCACAATAGGGAGCACG
The DNA here is from genome assembly GCA_000404065.3 of Pinus taeda. Lineage (NCBI taxonomy): Eukaryota > Viridiplantae > Streptophyta > Pinopsida > Pinales > Pinaceae > Pinus > Pinus taeda. The sequence continues at coordinate 207,653 of APFE030417886.1, forward strand.
ATGACTTCATCAAATGATGACCTGGCAACAAACGTGAATCATGGCGGCAGTGAAGCCTAGCGTCTGTCGTAACACCCAAACCAGAGTTGGCTCACACCTCGAGTCTCCTTTTAATGGAAATAAGATCACACATCACGTTAGTTTATGACATCATATCTTTTGATACTAACCATATGGATAATGGGATGCAAGGGCTTAGTATTAATATGATTAAGAGGCACATATCTTAATCGATACAAATTAGATAATAGTAAAATGGAGCAATGGGAAAACAGGCTCTTATCTTGGATATGATTAGAGAAATATTTTTAGCCAACGTTATTGCAACAAAAAACATTTACAAAGGAAACAAGATATCAACACCCTTTAGTAGCTAACACTAAGCAAGATAATGCATGGATACGAGTTATTATTAAATAATAAAGAAAACTAGATATATTTTAGAAAGGTTGTGGTAGGTATAAGAAAATTGATGAAGTAGCATAAAAAGATTGCATCAGCTGCAAAAAAAAATGGTGAAGAAACGTTGTTAGAATTAAATATTATCTCAAATAATCAAATCAATAAATACTCTTTATTTATGGAGATAAGTGAATAGAAAAAATGGAATAATTTTGATAATCGAAAATAATGTATTTTTCAACATGTTTAATTTAGACAACTTTCATCCAAATTAAAATATAACTTCAATTAATTAATTGATAACAATAAATGGACAAAAAAAATTGGTCTTTATAATAATTCTCATTTTTTTTTTTTTTATAATAATTTATATCATTAATCTAAACTAATTTAAAAAAATAAGAGATATATTATAAACTAATTATATATATATTATTATATATATATATATATATATATATATTAAAAATGTAATTAAAAAAAATCAACAAATTACACATTTTTTTAAAACAACTGTTGATTAGGATTATGAACAATCTTGAAAAAGCATAATCGACAAAGGTAACATTTACATATCATTTTTTTATTATTAATTTTTATTTTAATATAATTTTATTTTTTAAAAATATTATAATAATAAAATTAACGTATTATATTTTTTAAATATTAAAAAATTGTAAACATTAAAATTAAAATTAAATTAATATTAAAAAAATAAATAAAAATAATTAATAATAATAATAATAATATCCATTCTTAAGGTCACAGCCAAGCTAGACACCAAATTGGTGTATGAGACCCCCTTGTTTGTGGGACAAGGGACCCACCTACGCGCAACGATTTGAATGCTAAGTCTACGAAGGCATACATACTCTACCCCCATTGGTTTTGAACCTGTGACCTCTTAAGAGGAAACACATACTCTTAACCATTAGGCCCACTCAAGTTGTATTCAAATAATTCAAAAATCACTAAAATTGATATATTTTTTATGTATTAAAAAACTATTAATTTAGGAGATATAACTCCTGCTAATTTTTTTTAAATTAATTTTGGAAACCTTAATAAAATTCTAGAATGAAAAGAATATATATTTACTAAGTATTTTATATTTCATTTTATTCATATTATGAAGGGATCTGCTCTTATTGTATTGGTTCCATCTCCATATTTCGTGGTTTTGGTTGAATTAAACCTTTTTCTTGATCTTTCCCAGGTATGGAGCTAATTGATAGCCCTCTTCTTGATCTATCTGAGATATGGAGCCAATGGATAGCCCTTTTCTTGATCTTTCCTAGGTATGGAGCCAATTCATAATCTTTATTGTGGTATCCTAAACTAAGGTCGTTTTCCAATCTTATAACTATACGTCTAAAATATTAGCATTCCTCAAGCTTTGCATTTACCTTGTGTGTTGAATAATAATTTCCAAAGTTTTTGTTTGTCACTTTTTTTGTTTGTAAATATGTCTAGATATTTCTATTGATAGCTAAAAGTATTACATAAGGTATGACATTGAAATTGTTTCAAAACACGAACAATTCTAGAACAATCACATGTCACCATTCCATGTGAATAGAGGAGAGCACATTAGACATAGACTTAGAAAAATGAGCAAGGGTGGCTCCATCTTTTCCACTACATGAACCAGAACACCCTTAACATAACTACTGCAAAAATTGACCATATAAATAACATATCGAGATACTATTATTTGTTGACATAAAAAATAGAGAAGTACATACATATGAATTGTAACATAAAGTAACAAGAACCATAAAGTGTAATAAAACTTCAGTAAAAACACACAAACATGTAGATCCTTCCATGCTAATGATTATAAGGGTTGTTTGAGGAGACTTAGTCCAAAAAGATAATTGGCTAGTGCGGGGAGGCATTTTCATGGGAATTGCATAATGGTGGGTCAAAATTTCCATTAATAGTGTTGAGATGTATAATGTTGATAACTATAGACTCTTCCTACTAGTCATTTGAATCGGTATCAGATTCTAATACTATATAACATTCCACTCGATTCAACCTTACCACTATATCATATGTATCTATTGTCCCACAGTATGTGCTTGATCTCCTCCTAGCCAACAAGGAGTTTATTGTTATCATCTTTCTTATCATGGATAACCATGCTAAGAAGTGTCTCCATTTGATGATAGTGAGTGATTGAGTGAAGAAAATGAATTCATCTCCTCCGAAACTTTTTTAGATCTGACACCCATTTGAGATTTCTACCACGGATCTCAATGTTTGAGAAGTATTTGCAGTCTCTAAATTCCTTGGCTTCCAAATTTAGAATTTCCTTTCTGACCTCAAGAGGGGAAAACTCAAAGAAATTTCCACATATTCCCAACCAAACAGGCATTTGTCCCTTGAGGAGGATGCCCCTAGCGCACCACCCCATTAGGCACACAATTGTTGGCATGAAGCCATGTAAGGCTTGTAAGTAAAACTCTTGATCACAACCATAGAAAAACGAAAAACATCATAAGTAATATCACGGAAAGAGCGCAGTTTCACCCTAACATAAAAGAAAGGGTTGAATGCCAAGAAAAGAGAGAAAGTGAGGAAGTGAAGTTTTCGCTTGTGCATGATTAATAGAAACCTTTTGATAACAAAATATAACAATGCAATTAATAATTATCGAATGGTATTTCGTAGTTCCTAAAAACTCATTATAATCTCAATATTGCATATATAACTCAATGAAATATGTGTCTATAATATTCTATGTCCTAGCTCGACATTTCGAACCATGAGAAAATGTAAAAATATAATTCTCAAAATAAACTTCCACTAATTTGCAAATTTTAAAATAAACCGCTAAAATACCAAATTTAAATTCTAAACAATCAATTCCCTAACCAATCAATTATTATTTTTTATATTTTATTTAATTCTTAAATTTTTAATTTTCCTATATTTATTATTTTATAATTCTAAACATTAATTTTAAACATCTATACTAATGTAATATAATATTATTTTTTTTAAATATATATGAGGGTTATATATATTTATATATTTGAGTATTCAGAATCTATAATATTTTTGTTTAAAGTTACAGATATTAATAAAAGTTAAGTGTTTGTTGTCGACCATGAATATTTATTGAGATATGAGGAATGTGAATATTTCTTAGCATATTGAGATAATGTTAGAGAATTTTAATATATGTAAAGACAACTACAAATTATAAGAATTGAATATAGTAAAAGTGTGAATCCAAAGTAGTAATTTTTAAATATTTTATTATATTACAATGGAAAATAGTAAAAATGTGAATTTTAAAATAGTACTTAATATTTATTATATAATTGTGTATGGTTTGAAAAAATAATTAGAGTTTTGAATATCAAAGTCGATGCTAGTTAACATTAATTAAATCTTCTTGTATATTTTATAAATTTGTTTTTTTAGTTTTATTTGATTTCATCTTAGAGTGAGGTAAAATTATATACTTCATTTTCTATGTTTATATATAAATACTAAGGATGAAGTTAAGCAATGTAAAGATTCTTGCCATGTTGTTGCAAATTCTCCATTACCTTGTTTTCTTTATATTAATCAATATTATAGTTATATTTATACTGTGTTTAATTACATGTTAAGAAAAATATTTTTATCTAATACCATTTTTAATTACAAGAGGATTATGTAGCTAATATTAATATGTTCTCATGTAGTTAGTTGCTCTAAGAATTTTTTAATTTATCTTTCTTTTGCTTTCTCAAAATTACTTTGCGATTTTTGTATAGAGTGTATAAGGTGGTAGTAATTTATCTTTCTTTCAAAAAATAATCACAATATTTAGTATGTAAAGTATAGGGTGGTAGATATTTCCAACATTGTGGGTGTTGTTAGAGGAAAATTTATTCAACTTGTCTTCCATTATAAGATCTCTTTAATTACCACTTTATCACTATGAAGAAGACCGTTACATGTTGTAAATGCCTTGATGAAATACCGAACTCAATGCTTATGAAGGGAATCTTATACTTAAGCCATGTCGCATAGGTTCACCCATGAAGCTTACCTCAAGATGATTGTACCCAAGAAGTGGAAAATAGTTGATAGAAAAAATTGGAAACATTGTTGTATTCATAAATTTATTTACTTATTCTAATCCAAGTTATAAAAAGATCTCCTTTAAGGAGGATATGGTAACCATCATACTGGGTGTCTAGTTAATAAATATCATTGTTCCTAAAGCTTGAGTTCCTCCTTATGGTTGGAGTGATCCAAACATCTAAGCTAGCCTTTACTTTGGGACAATTATTTTATCATTTTATTTTGAGTTAATCGTAATCCTCTAAGAAGACTAGGTTATCTAAGCATTTATTGTCAAAAGGAGACTAGTAACCTGATTTGGATTTGAGAATTTGAACAATAAAATGAGCTTCTCACAAGCCAACTCTTGCTTCACTAAAATTAGAATCTTATGTGATTGACCAGCTCCTTTGGTCTAATAGGTGGAAAAAATATATTTTTTTAAACATCTTCTTCTCTGATAAGTTATTACTGATTCAAGTGGATATTGGTGGCCACTTGCCTATTAACAATTTTTTCGGGTCTTGAACTTTTGGAGTAGTTTTGACCCCCTAAACGACGTTACTTTGTGCTCCACAGCATGCCCATAGCCATATGTAGGGGCCTACCATAAATCATGTAGTACTCTAAGAGAAATTTCTAATAAGGTATCGTACACACCAAATGGAGATAATATGATCACGTTACGACCCTAGGAAGTTCACTGCCCAATTAACCCCAACAAGGCCAACAACCACTTGGTGTTCCATCTCCTAGGGTTATGGTCAGGGTCTTCCCTTGTTAATAAATAATAAATAGGTCATTGAGCCTCCTTGTAACATAGTTCGGAGGCATGTATATGCCACATCTCTTCTCAGAGATAAGCTATCATCCCTCAAGCTAAATGTTTCCTTTTTATTTGTAAGCATTTTTCAATATTCTAATATTAATGAAATGAAGTGTTATTTCTACTTCATATTTGTATTTATGGTTATATCTGTAATTTGTTGTGTTCCTGTTTAATCTTGGGTGAGTGGTATCAGAGCGGTCTTCTCTTTCTCTATTTTTCTTTGCATATCCCCAACGAGGTCAGGGTATAAGGAGTTAGGGATTGATCTAGTTGAACCTTTGCAAGACAAGCTTCACAAACCCCGAAAACCTACCATGGACGAAGAAAATGGGGGGGTGGACTGGATCCTATCAAAATATTGCTCGAGGAAGCGCTCGAGCGACAAAGGATCACGATGATGGATAACTTTGCCCAGATCCTTCCACAACTACCCACAAGCAACATATTTTCATTCAAAAACCACTATGGAAGTGCCACTCATTTTAAGGTACAAAATAACTTTCAAACTCCCATATTTGAGGGCCATATAGATGTAGACGTCATAGATAAATGGTTGAATTTATTGGAAAAATATTTTTCAATTCATGACTTTTCCAGTAGGGAAAATATTACTTTTGCCTGAAAGCTACCCGACACATCATGTATTGGTGGGAAACCTACTATGAAAAAAAGGACGAGAGGGAATCCTCATTGTTTTTAGCCACATCCATTTGGGATTCTTTCCGAGATGCCATCAAGGAACAACATTAACCTGTCAGGAGCTATGAAGATAAATACATGAAGTCGACAATGCTACAGTAGGGAAGAGACCAAGATGTGTTGGAGTCCACAAATGTATTCCATACCCTCCACACAAAATTGGGTATTAAGGATTTTACGCAACATTTTGTTACTCAAGTACAGCGACTTTTGACACAAGTACATCTCGAACGAGATGGCTTTCCTGAACATATCCTTACTTGGCATGACATACTATTACAATGTCAATACTGAGCAAAAGTTTAAACAGAAGAAGCGAGACTTTGGACATGTGAATCCAAATCAAGGAAAATGAGCCCCCAAACCAAAGAGCAGAGGTCAAAGCCAAGGTAAGGTGACCCAGGACAACCCATCGAAGCCACAAGCAAAGAAAAATACCATGAAGACAAAGAAGGACATGCAAAAATGGTGTGAGTTCCATAAGAGATGCACTAACAATACAAGTGAGTGTCGGGCCAAGAAATCACTAGTGGCCGAGCTAAAGGATTCCGAATCATAAGCATGTTATAACTCTAAGTCATAACTCGACAAGGGGAATCACTAGGGAAGAATATCATTGACGCAAGGCCCAGTGCCACCGTGGCCATCACCAAAATCCAAAAGAATGAACCTAAAGATCTAGAGGATGGGGAATGCCTCTTCAACTCACAGATGTAGGTGAAGGGTTCTTCATTACAGTTCATTGTTGATAGCAGAAGCAAAAAAAACCTCACTTCAGTAGAGGTCATTAAGCATCTGGACCTGTCGATGACAACACATCCACATTCGTACACCATTGGGTGGCTTTATCAAGGATGAGATCTCTACGTCATCCAACATTGTTGCCTTCCCTACAACATCAAGCCCTTCATAAATGAGGTAATGATTTATGTTTCTCCTTTTGATGTTTGTGATGTATTATTATGAAAACCATACTTGTGGAAGTCACATTTGTTATGAGTCTAGGCCTCGCTCTGTGATCATTATTTTGGGAAATAAATTGTACAAGATACTGGAGGTAGCCTCATCTACCACCATCTCTTTGATCACTACAAAGAAATACAGTGAGATCATTTCCTAGACCAGGATATCCATTTTCCTTATGATTCACCCTCAAGGAAGGAAGAAGGTTGTGGCCATGACTTCCAGATAAGGCTCCTCTGTACAAAAACAATAGAATGGACAAGGTCGTGGAGGAATACAAGGAATTTTCCACCTCACCTATAATGGTACCTTCGCATTGGTAGGTCAAGCACTCCATGGATCTCACACCATGCACGTCGCTACCCAATGGACTAATCTATCAATGCTCTATTATGAAGAATGATGAGATTAAGAGGCAGATTTAGGAGATGTTGGAGAAAGGGAACATTAGGCCGATCTCATCATCGTGTTCGAGCCTAATTGTATTATTATAGAAGAAGGACGGGATTCGGAGACTCTGCATTTAATATCAGGCACTAAACAAGATCAAAATCCAAAATAGGTACCCAAACCCATGGATTGATGACCTTCTTGTCCTGCTCAAGAGGCCCAAATATTTCAGCAAGATTGACTAGAAGTATGGTTGTCACCGGGTCCTTATCAAACCCTCCAATGTGTAGAAGACTACCCTCAAATCCATGGAGGGCCATTTTGAACGGTTGGTCATGCCTTTCAGGTTGACGAATGCCCTCACAACCTTCATGGGGTTGATGGGTGACATCGTACAACCTTCACCAATGCATGCATTATTGTGTATTTAGATGACATCATGATCTTCAGCCAGATTTGGGAATAGAACCTCCACCATATTTGACAGGTCCTTCAAACCCTGCGATAACATAAGTTGTGTGCCAATTTGGAGAAATTCACTTTTGGCATGACCTATGTTCAAGATGTGGGGTGCATTATCAATGAGAAGGGTGTTGATGTGGAGTCAGCCAAGATACAAGCCATTTGGTATTGTCCAACCCCAACCACATTAAGAGAGCTCCACTACTTTCTTGGTCTTGCCAATTTCTACTGTAAGTTTGTGTTGGGGTTCTCTCATATCACTTGGACATAAAGTCAAGTCACCATGGGAAGAGAATTTTTTTTTTTTTTGGTTCTGAAACCTAACAGAAGGCATTAGCTGTGTTAACAGATCCCCTCTACTCTGCACCAATGTTCACATTACTTGACCTGTAACAACAACTTGAGATTGAGATAGATGTCTTCAACTATGCTATTGTTGCAGCTCTTAATCAGCAGGGGATGTCAATGGCTTACCACCGTAAGACACTTTTATATGCAGCCAAAAAGTATCCCACTTATAATAGAGAAATGTATTCCATTGTGCAGGGTTGCCATCAATGGAAGAATTACGTCTTGGGGAAGGAAATGGTCATCCAAACAGACCACCAACACCTATAGTTCATACAAACACAAGTGAATTTGTAAAACCATTCCCATCATAAATGGTCCACATACCTACAAAAAATCCATTTGAACATTAAGTACAAGAAGGGAAGAACCAATAATGTTGTAGACTACTTCATTCGGCCACCAGCCATGACAATAATCATTGTGCTCGAATTTTGAGGGCACAAGACTTCGAGGTGGATGCATATTTACAAAAGCGATCCAAAATTCATTATCACATACTAGACACTCTTGGAAGGTAAGAAAGTTCCAAATTTTCACCTCTAGGATGCACTATTATGCCACCTGGGACACATATGTATTCCTTCAAGTGAGTGTCCCAAGATTATTTTGGAGGAGCAGTACAGTTGGTTCGTTGGACATTTCGTGGTAGAGAAAACAATGGCAGTACTATAGAATTGTTTTCATTTGCCGAAACTTCATCAGGAAGTTAAAAGGTATATTAAATCCCTCATTGCCTGCACCATTGAAAAAATGGCCATCAAGAAGCGAGGCCTATATACTCCTCTTCCTACTCCTAATCGACCATGGGAATCCATCTCCGTAGATTACATGTCGGCCTTTCCTTATTCTAAGCATGACAATGACTCTATTTTCGTGGTCACCAACATATTATCTAAGATGGCCATTATGGCACCATGAAAGAAGAGTACCATAGTAGAGGCCACTACTGACCTCTTGTTTGAATGAGTGTGGGTAAACTTCGGGACCCCACAGTTCATTGTCTCAAATCAAGACAATGCATTTTGGTCATGTATCTAGTCAATGTTGGATACCAAACCTACTAAGTCCATGATTTTCCATCCCCAAACTGATGGCCAAAGAGAGGTCGATAATAGGATGATCATACACATTCTACGCATGTACAATTCGAAGCATCCACTCACATGGTATGAAAGGCTCCACTATTTCTAGCTCAGATACGGTAGAGCTCTCCACACTTCAACGGGCCACAACCCCTTTCAGGTAGGGCTGGGATTTCAACCATTATGTCCCATTGATGTGGCCATACCATTTGCAACTACTTAGGCATATTCGGCTCACATCTAATCCCAAGCCGGCAGCGCTAATAGCTTCATTGAGCACATTCAACACATCCACTAGTAGGTCCATGATATATTGGAAAAAGCTAATTCTAAGTACAAGTTGCGCCATGATCAAAATGAGGTTCTACACAAGTTCTAGGTGGGCAACAATGTTTGGATGCATTTTCAAAAGAAGTGCCTCCCTAGAGCCCACCACAATCTTCACCTGCTTTGATATGGGTCATACACGATCACCATGGTTATGGGGTACAATGACTTTGAGCTAAGAATTCCACCATTCATTGGTTTGCACCTAGTGTTCAATTTAGACCGCCTTTGTCCATACTTTCCACCATTGCTTGACACATTTGACATTGCAAAAAAAATCACACCAGCAAAGCTAAACCCATACTGCATGGAGTAGGCTACAAATAATCAGATCATAGATACACAGATCAAGAAAATTCACCAACATAGGATCCAGTTATATCGAGTTCTCAACGCAGGCCAACACCTTAACAAAGGCAGGTGGTTAACCAGGGCTAGGCTCAACAAAAATTTCTTCACCTCATGGAGGCTCTACACGTAATGGGGACCATTTCTTCCTAAGGAGGGAGGACTGATCCAGGTGGATATTGGTGGCCACCCTCCTATTCCACCTATAACTATAGTTAATTTATTGGTTTTCTTGTTTATTTCAGCATTTATTATTTTTAGCAGTTTTTCAAGTCTTGAACTTCTGGAGTAGTTTTCACCCCCTAAACGGAATTTTTTTTTTTTTTTAAAACTGTAGCAAGTCCAAAATTATAGGTAGGGGCTTGTCACAAATCCTGTAATACTTGGATAGACCTTTCCAACAAGGTATCGTATGCACCAAACAAAGATAATATGACCAAGTTATGACCCCACGAAGTTGGCTTCCCAACTAACCCTAATGGGGTCTACAAACTTTTGGAATTCCATCTCGTTTGGTTACGGTTTTGGTTTTTAGGGTTTTCCCTTAGTGTACAATAATAAATAGGCCCTTGAGCCTCATTGTACAACAATTTAGAGGCATGTAGCCACCACATCTCTTATCACAAATAAGCTACCATTGCCCGAGCTAGTTTATTTTCCATTCTATTTGTAAGCATATTTCAGTATTCTAATATTAATGAAATGAAGTTTTATTTCTGTTGCATCTGTGTATGTATGGTTATATTTGTAATTTGTTGCGTTCATTTTTAAGTTCAGATTAGCTACTTCATTCAAATAGAAACCCTATTAACTAACTATTGTTGGATCAATCAAATGTCGAAGCTAGGCTGACTAGCTAAAACAATAACCAACCCTTATTGACATTGTGAGATAAAATAGAAACTATTATTTGAAGGAATCCATTTATAAATGACCTAGATATTTGACTGGCATTATGGTGATAAAGCATGAAAATTTTATTGTCTAAATATTAAATTTTGAATGATGATAAATGAATGATTGATTTATAAGCTTCTATCATATTATAAAAGAACGAAATATGCATGGGAAATATATAGTTAATTATAATGAATTTTACATTGTGGATATATTAACTTTTAAATTTCGTTGATGATTTAGCTAGTGCAACAAAAAATCATAGGGGAAAACTGACATAAGATTACATCAATTGATTTGATTAGGTAATAAATTGAGTTAGAGAATAACAGAATTATGTAATTAATTTATATTTTGATTTGGATTATGAAAGTTAACAATGTGTTGATTATTGTATGTGTATGCATAAAGAACATGCTAATAGATTGATCCACATATGCGTGGTGAGGTTGTAAACAATCAAGATAAGAGGAGAAATATTACTATTTTGACCTACTAGCACTCTTTTTGGGCTTGAACTAAAAATCTAGGGACACTTTTACTCCAAGATCGCTCATTGCAATGAGGATAGGTTGTTGACTCAATTAGAGACCAAGATTAGTTGAAGTTACACAATAAGGTGATAACTTTATTCCTCGGTAACTATTGGTCTCTCAAGAAAGGGTAGTAAAGATGAGTTAACAATGTATCCACTATTTTTCCATTTTATCGCAAGGAAAGTTAGATACTTGAAAGGCATGTGAATCATACTACCCTAAGAAATAAAATAAGCTAATACTTTAACGACATAAGATTAAAAAACCCCTTTGGTTTCATTAATAAATTAGAAATTTGATAGTGAAATGAGAAGTTAAATTCAAAAGGGCATTGTCTAATAAGGCCATAATTTTTCTTGATGACGAATTTCTCGTTGAAATCTAGTGATTTTTTTTTCAAAAAATCTCACTGTGAGATTGTTTAAATAATTATTTTGATGTTAGAAATGGATTAATTACCATGAAATACCCATGGAACACCCAAAATCCTGAAACTTGATAATTGTAACTTAGATTTTCTAAAAATTCCGACAAATTTCTCACAATAATAATATACCATATATTTACTTAGAAAAAAAATTAAAATCACGTGATATATTATTATATAAACAAAGTTCTACTCGATTAAACATCTTCAAAAGAACGCATATAATTAAGAGAATGTGCATAAAGGCAATTAAGTCAAATTTTCATTTGATTAAAACTAAAATTTAATGAACCTAAATTTATTAATTTCATTTTATTTCACATACATTTATTCAATAATATTTAAGAACATGTTAAATGTAAGTCTAACGTATAGTTTTAAAAAATAACAAGTTTAACTTTATTTTATTTTATACAAAAAGAAATTTGGTAGTATATTTATCGTGGTTTAACTATGATATATTTTTTAGTTTATTTTAAGTCTATTTTCATGTATTATATTTAAGAACATGTTAAATGTAATTCTAACGCATGGTTTAATAAATAACAAGCTTAACTTTATTTTATTTTATACAAACATTTGGTAGTATTTTTATCGTGGTTTAACTATGATATATTTTCTGGTTTATTTTAAGTCTATTTTCTATATCTGAAATGGATCTTTTAAAATGGTATTTAATGTATTAGGAGTTCTTCATGATACCAAATATATTTAACAAAATTTAAAATTTCACAATGTTACGAAAAAACAAATATGGTTGATTCCAATAAAAATAAATAAAAATGTATAATGGTTAGATTTCATATTTTAAAATCTGGCTTTGTGGTATAAAATATATATTAAAGTGAGTGTTTATATATTATATAATATTCATAATCTACACATTTTATTATATTTAGTTTTTTTACTGGAATTTATTGTAATATAATTTTTGGTAATATTATAATTTTTAGATATTAAATACATTTTTAAATACATAAGAGATATAATTATCTAAAAAATCATCGAAAAATTAAGATCATATCAATTACATAGTTCAAAATTATGATTCACACAAATTCCATGTTAATATAATATGTTCGGAAAAGAAAAAAAAATATTTCATGTTACATAAAATATGCTAAAAACAAAAATAATTAAAATAATAGATTATAATTTATAAAAATCTAAACAAATAACATATTACCATTAAACTATATAAATATTATAATGATATACTTTTTTTTCTATGAGAAAAGTACGAAATGGAATTAAGTTAAATACAATTTCCAACTATACATTAATAAATCTAATATGTGGACCCATAAATTAAGTGGAAGAAATAGCAATTAGAATTCGAATTTAAATTGAATTACAAGGTAAAATATTGACCGGAAAAAATGAAAGTGAATTAATATATAATGAAGATAATGAACTTATTTTTTACTACTAAAACAAGGGAACTACTGTCATAGCGGTAGTCTTTGCCGGGGTTGAGAAAGTGTAGTTCTTTGAGTTGCATCTCAGTTGTCTTGAGCATATCGACAAATTTTCAAGTGAGCGTTTATCGAACATATACGATGAACCACAACCAATTTGAAAGAGAAAATTGATAAAAAAAAAACTCTGATGAGTATTTGCAGAGCCCAGAACCTTCACAGCAAAATGTAAAAGAAATAGGCCACTGCGCAAATAGTCCTCGGTTAACATTAATCCATTTGAGTGATTTTTCAAAGAAATATGTCCCTACAAAAATAGTCCTCGGTTAGCATTAATCCATGTGAGTGATTTTTCAAAAAAGCAGGCCATTGCATAAATGGTTTTTAAATGGCCTATTCTTACTTGAGTCAATGAAGATCACAAGGCCGGTATTATTGCAGTAACAATGCCATTAAATACGCATTTGATAATAGCAGAGTCAACCCCTGATTGAGAACATGCGAAGTTAAGATTAACACTGATTGAGAACATGCAAATAAAGTAAAAGCAACATAGGTTTAGCGTCTTCATGTACATGTTTGTTCTAATCTATCTTTTTTCTATAAATAGAATTCAATGAGTATGACTAGAGGGGCACCTGTTTTGGATTGTAAACAAGTTCAATAAACCATGAAACACAACCAATTTGAAAAAGAAAATTGATAAAAACTTCTTATGAGTATTTGTAGAGGCCAAAACCTTCACACCAAAATATAAAGGAAATAGGCCATTGCACAAATAGTCATCGGTTGACATTAATCCATGTCAGTGATTTTTCAAAGAAATACACCACTGCAAAAATAGTCCTCGGTTAGCATTAATCCATGTAAGTGATTTTTCAAAAAAACAGGCCACTGCAAAAATGGTTTTTTAAACGGCCTATTCTTACTTAGGTCAGTGAAGATCACAAGCCCGATATTATTGCAATAACAATACCATTAAATACGCATTTGATAATAAGAGAGTCAACTCCTGATTGAGAACATGCGAAGTTAAGATTAACACGTAGGCTTTGCTATGCACCATAAACTTTGCACTCACCACGTTCTATGTTGTGGGCCCACAAATTTACCATTTGTATAACACTTTGGGCCCACTACCCTACAACTTGTCTCGCATGCGATAGCTCAAACTGCAAGATGGGCAACACAACAAAGTGATAGCTGAAACTGCAAGATGGCTTGACGAACTTACTCGAGAGCTGGTCGAAACCAAGGGCTAGGAGAAATCAACTGAAGTTGGTTGAACCCGAGGCTGGTATAAGAAAAGAACTGGGACTTGCTTCTCGCTTGCTGGGATAATCTGGGTTGGTTGAAAGAAACCGCATTTTGTTCTGCCCCTAAGACAATTCTTTATACCTTGTGAGATCTGGGACCCGACCTGGCTTTCTTCCTTCACTCCATGGGCTTGCTGGCATCCCACGTATTCGTTGTCTCATGTTGTTGTTATGTTGTTGTCGATAATTTGGTTTCTAACTGGCTGAAAGTCTTTGATCTGAATTTTTCTTCCAACTTGGACAGCGAGTCCTTGATCTTCTCAAGGTCTTCAATGGCTGCATCTAAGGTAGCTTTATACTCCTTGTTAGTTTTTTTGAGATCCAATACCTTTTTAGTTTTTTGTGTTACTGCATTCCTGGTCTCTAGCAGATCTGGGTCAGTAGGTTGTCTAAGAGCCCTGAGCTCCCATTCTGCCCTGTTTGCTTCACTAAACAGTGTTGTGACTTGAAAAGGCTCGCCTGTACCTGGGAAATTACTGGTCGTGATGATAGGTGTGTGGATATAAAAAAACTTGTGGTTTTGAAAGAAAGTATGTGTTGCATATGCAAGAGAATTATGAATTCGGCAAGAGAGGAAAACTGCAAATTAAATTACACCAAACAGTCACTGCACATATATATGTCATAGTTCAAGATACTTCATGCACATTGTCAAATTTTAAATTGACTTCAGGTTTTGGAATATTTCGAAAATATAATGAGTATGAATGAAATGAAACAATTTTATTCATTTCTATTGGATTTTTGAAATATTCCAAAATGAATGGTAATATCTTTGTAGAAATAGTAATGTTTATAAAAAAGGACATTATCAGAATTTATGGAATATTGGTCTGTCCTTAATCATATTAAATTTAACTAGATTGATGATTGTTGCTTACCTTGCTTAGGTTGTCTATGAGCCTTAAGCTCCCATTTTTCCCTGACTGCTTCACTAAACAGTGTTGTGAATTGAAAAGCCTCGCCTGTACCTGGGAAATTATTGGTCGTGATGATACCTCTACTCCTGAAACTAGCTCGGAACTGAAACATCTGGAACAATATGACAGTTTTCGAAAATATAGTAATTTGACAAAGGTAAGCCTATCCAACAACAGTCTCACCAGAAACCTTCCTCCGTAGATGGTAAAGACTAATTTCATATTGTGTTTGGTGGCAAGAAGTTGAGAGGCGATGGTAGCCAGCTAACTGAGAGGTGGCAGACGGTGGTAGTCCTCTGCCTGAGAGGTGAAAGGTGGCAGCTATATAATAAAGTTTGCATAAAAAGCCAACAGAGATGTTCCCAGTGCCTAAGTTTCATGTTTGTCACCACAATTTTCTAGACTTTGGATAAAATATAACTTGTCACCACATTTCTACATTGGTATAAGCGAAGCTTGCAATAAGAGGTCCTTTCTTGCCCAGCCAAAAACCTTCGTTAAAATTTTAATAAACGGAAATTGCCATTCTAAACATTGGTTAAACGATGATAACACAAAAAAAACATGATCAATGAATAAATTAATGAGAGGTCAACGATCTATCGATCGCTATAGTCCCGCTGAAAGCAGGGACTAATAACCAGCCATGAGAATGAGAAGATGAAGGGAGAACTTATATAAATCATGAAAAAATGAAAGGAACATTTATAGCGAAAATAGGAAATGTAAGAGTTAAGTGAGTAAAATTTAATATTTGATAATTTTAAATAAGTATTATAAGTACACCTGTGTATATAAGTTATAAGTGGGGAGTGAATAATTATAAAATAAGTATTATAATTAGGCTTGTGTATATAAATTATAAGTGGGAGTGAATATTATGTTAATAGTAAATTAATAAAATATTGTTATGTATGGAGTGGATAATTTAAAAAATTTATTAAAAGAGATTTTGAGTTTTGAAGAAAATATTTTTATACATTATAGTGTTGTATTGATAGCGTTGTTTTAAACTATATTTTGTTTTGAAAATTTTATTTATTTTGAAATATGTTATATATATATGGCTATGACAAAACCAAATACTAAATTGGTGTGAGGCTTTTTTGTTTGTGAAAAAGATTCATTTCCATGTAGCAATTTAATTGTTAAAATATATAGAAGTCTAAATATTTATTTTTTTGGATTTGTACTAATGATTTCTAATGAAGAAGTACATATTCTTAGTCATTATAATTACTCGAAATATATAACTATTTTCACAAACATGAAAATATCATTGGAAATGATTGGAAAGGTTTAGATTTAGAATTGATATTATGTATTATTGCAAATTAATACTTTATTTTCATTTAGAATGATATTTAATTATTATTGTTTTGCTTTTTAATTTGAGAAAGAATGTTTCAGTTAAGAATTGAAACATGCCATCTAAAATATTGAACTTGTGTGAATATGTTAACAATTATTTCTTCCAACTACCCATAGTAAATCTAATTAACATACATATATTTATTTTATTTATAACTATTTATTTTATTATAAATATTGAAACCTAGACGTTAATAATTCAATTTATTCTGAAATTCATGTAAAAATTCCCAATATCTGCACTAGCCTATTGTATTCTCAAAACCTCTTATTATGTATTATGTATACAGATTGCCTATACATTCAAACCGTGATTAAATTATCTGTAATAGAATTTAGTTTTACTTATATTATACCCATACCTTAATATATAACAAAAACCTAACACGTTATTATAATAATCAAAATTACACAACAAAAGAGAGTGAATGTAGAGCCCAAATCACACGTAAGGTCAAAATACGTTAAAAAAAATTCGAGCAAAATTAGGTAAGTAGTGTCTCTACCGTAACAATGATATTGGTGATAGTTTAACCTTGATCACGATGTTATGGACCGTTGTCAAAACTATGTCAGGGAATGAATCAACTCACCAACATTGTAACTTATTTTCATACTATAATGACTCCGCTAAATATGGTGAGAAAAAGTAAGTTGCTAGATGAAAAGTCAAGCAAATATGCCTGGAAAAGGAGGAGACTCATGATTTATATAAATTAGAATAAGAAAATAATTGCTAGGACCATATATTAATTAAATCTAATTAATAAATTTTGATAATTTATATTATATGAATTTTTATTATTAATTAAAATATTAATAAATAATATAACAATAAATATTTTTTTATTTACATTTAAGAATATTATTTATCATTGTTTAAAAATATCAGTTAATAATTTTTTTATAAATAATTATCAGTAATTTTGAATAAACATTTAGAAAGAATTGAAACAATTGTTCAAAATTAAAATTTACGTTATACTAACAATTATGATCCTTTATGTAATAAAATTGAAGTTATTAATTAAAAAAAAGTGCTTACTTATAATGTTATTAATAATATTAGTATAATTAAAAAATAATTATATTGAAATAAATAATACGTTAATAGCTGAAAAAATTAATAATAATCACAATAATAATAAATAAAGATAACGCCCCCAATGAGGGTGAGAGAAAGGGAAAAGACATTGAAAAGGACAATGCAGGAGAGAGGCTAGCAAGGCCGGCGACCAAACGCTCTCATAATAACTCAATGGGACATGGGGGCATCATGCAGGCCTGATGGAATCCCGAGGCATCAAGGTGACAGGGGAGTCAGGGAAGTGGTAGTAGGAAATAGCAGCAGAAGGGTGATGGGATGCAGAACAAGAGGGAGAGGGTTAATGAGGGTGGCTAATGGAGGAAGAGAGATTAGTACACAGCGAAGGAAGGAAAATACCGGAGCTAAGTGAGAACATGACTCTTCTATAACTGAGCGAAAGTCCGGGTATCTTTTCTTAGTGCCAATTCTTGCATCCCTTTCAACCTTTTGTAGTATGATGGAGGAGGGGGGGAGATAGGAATTGCTGAGAGAGGGAGAAGTCCGCGTGAGTTTGCAATCTTCCCTGTAGTGCACAGTAAGGAGGCGGAGGGGGGCAAGATGAGGAACGTAGAGGAAGAGTCTAGCATGGCAAAGAACCCCGAAGACAAGAATAAAGGCCTGCCAAGTTTCGTAGGTGCTGGGTACAGGGACAACTCGAGGAAGTTAAACAAGTAGTTTGGGAGGCAGATAAGACTATAGAGGGCATATTCATGTCTTGCCTAAGGGGAGGGAATACTGAGAGCAGCCATACCATTGGGAGAACTTGGAGTGGGGAGGACAAAATCTGGGATAGGGATACACAAGAGATGGGAATAAGAGTAACTACGGATAATCTAACATTTTCTGTTGGTCATGGTAAATGAGATGGGAATAAGAGTAACTACAGATAATCTAACATTTTCTGTTGGTCATGGTAAATAGGCAGTTGTAGGAAGAAATATGGCGCGCCTAGGTCGAGGAAGGGGTCATGGTAGTAGAGGCCGACAAAGTCAGCCAGGACGTAACGACCCCACGACCTCCTCACTATAGAGAAGGAACTAATGCTGACATCAGCAAGCTCATTCAAAAATTGGAAGAAAATGTCATGGAAGGAGACTTGGAGCTCGAAACAGAGGAATGGGGAAATCTCATTCCTGACCCGGGAAACACCAGGGGAAGAATGACTCTATACAAGCAAGTCTTGCACGTATACTGGGTGCTGAAATGTTTACTTGCCAAGGCAATGGAACAAGTAGCAGGTGAAATGGCAGAGCTTTCCCAGGGCATGCCAAACATGAAGAAATAGATGAAAAATCTACAAATCATAATGATTATGTAGGACAACAAGCTAGAGGAAATCCAACAACAGCTGAAGAAGTTAACTCTAGCAACGAGGGATGCGACCGAAGCACCTGAGAATGTGGAATACAAAAAAGTTTTGTTCTTGTAATTGTTTATTATGTTTGTTATTGAGGATAGTAATCTCTTTTCTAGTAGTTTCATGACTGTCTGGAACATGTTTAGCATTTGTCGTTACAAGGTTTATTTGGCGTGGATCGGTAGACTTAGTAATTTTTTCTACTAGATGGCCTATAATAACTTGAGGTGGCCAACAGATCTGGTTTCCCATCTAGGCAGGTTGAGGCCACCAAAACGATGTATTTGATTCAACCTATTTTTGTATAAATAGAAAAAGAACGACACTACTGCAGCTTACAAGAAAAATAATAAATAAAGATAACAATAAAAACAATTTTATTCATAATAATCTAACAAAATACATTAATAATCATTTAATAAATAATGATGAACTAATTATGAAATAAACGTTTCAAAAAATTAAAAGAACTATTTAAAAAAAAAGCTATGTTTATTACATTGAATTTATGATCCTTTAATTAGATAACATGAATTATTGAAAAAGAAGGGGGAAATGTTTAAACATATTTGATACAAAATTCACTTACAAACGTGTAGCAAAACAAAGTTATAAACGTAGGATTTTCCAAACACACCCATAGCCAATGGGAAAAGTACAGCACATTCAAATCAGACAGGATAATGTCATGAATACTTCTGCTTCCAACCGTCCCTTTCTCGTCTCTCTTCAGAATTCTCTCTATGCACATGATACAGTATCAACATCGATTTGTATTTCTGAAGGTACATGAATATTTTACGAAAAGATAGGATGGACCATGCCTGT
This sequence comes from Pinus taeda, assembly GCA_000404065.3. Taxonomy (NCBI): domain Eukaryota; kingdom Viridiplantae; phylum Streptophyta; class Pinopsida; order Pinales; family Pinaceae; genus Pinus; species Pinus taeda. The sequence goes on from APFE030417886.1 coordinate 227,728, forward strand.
ATCAAAACTATATGAAAACCGTAACTTATGAAATTACTTCTCTACTACGTTTATTGCTTAATGTAAGTGCAACATTTCTCCATACCTGAATTTGAAAAACATACAATTAAATTTAGAAAAACATACAATTAAAATTAGTATATATATATATATATAACAAAAATTAGTAGATACATATGCAATTATAAATGCATTAGAAAAAGTAATTTGACGTAAAAATCTAAAATGATTCAAAAAAAGTTATCGACTTGTATATAAATAATTGCAACGAATGACAATAGCTTTATCTAATGTATTCATCAACAATATTTTGAATTCAAGATAAGTACCCCTTAAATGATATTGACTTCAATCATTCATCCTCTTTATTTCTAAGTGTAACATATGCAAAGTCTTGCATTTTTGCATAAGGTTGAACAGAAAAAGGTGGCAAAATCCAGAAACTGTCTATTGATTTTGCTCTTGATATAGATGTAAATGTGAGATCTTTCCTCTCTCTATCTCCAATATCTAAAGTGGCTCATTACAAAGTCATTCCCTATGATTTGCGTATTGTCAATGCCCAATCCATTTTCGAAGGAATTTGTCTCAAGTTACCCCATAACAATAGGCTTAATGGGTACAAGAATATGACAGTCCCTATCAAATGGAACACCACAATACTTTTCAAAAATAATTTTAGCAAATTCTAGAAGTTGTGGTGGCTTACAATGAGGCGCAAAGAAAATATTTTGAATATATCCAAGTGCATCATTGACAAGGCCAACTTCAACCCACAAATTACATGTCAACATCACGCATAGTCCAAAACATAGAAGTACTTCACGCTTGATTGCCTCATCATCTGTGTCACCTATTTTTTTTCTTATACTACTTTTTGCAACACATCTCACAATAGGGGAATTTAACAATTTAAACATTTTACGATTGTGAAAATTTATAATATTATTCGTTTCAACTAAGTGAACAAGAGAATCAGATAATGTATTTTCCTGTTGATTCAAGGAACTATCAACACATGTCATAAGAATATCCTAATCAGCAAGGAGAGGCTTTGAATGTCTAATATTCGTTAAAAGATTACAAAAGTATGTTTTTCTCAGATCATCTCCTTCCTGCCTATAAATTTTGTTTAGAGTGACAATAATGTTGAAGCTTTCCCACAAAAATTTCCCACTTGTTGTACTTGCATACAATAGTCTATCACTAAAAGGAGGCAACTGCCCAAGGTCACCTGCAAGAATGATGGACCTACCACAAGAAGCACAACCCCTGTTCTCAAGAAATGTTTCCCGCAAACGAGAATATAGTTTTATAAAATATCGTGGACATATAAAACTCATTTCATCAATCAGTATATATCAAACATGCCTCATTTATTCTTAAAACACTATTAAAGCATGCCCATATAGTGCCTTCATATCTTTTATAGGAATTTTTAAAGCAAAATGTATTGTTTTCGCATGTATGTTAAAAGGAGTAATACTAGCTGGAGCAAGCAATAAAAAAGGACTTTTACCTTCCATTATTCAACTAGCAATAGCATGAGAAATATAGTTAATGAGTGAAGACATCTGAGTTCCAGTATTACCTTGAAGAATCATTTTCAAAACACCATCATTTCTACCATTCACAAAGTGTCGAAAAAACATTTCAAAAGTAGATGGTTGTTTTTCTAATAGAGAGGAACACGACAATTATGTGTCCCTAAGAAAGTCACAATTTATAACACCTGCAGAATGCACATATTTTACACAGTGTATCCCCTGTTCTAAAAAAATGTTTGAGAGTATCATTTACTGCCAATTATAGCCAATATCAAATTCCCTTCTACTAATATTATCAAGGTCTTAAAGTTTTACACAACGCGGAGGAACTGATTGTGATAAAACCTGCCACCCTTCAAAATCTCAATCAACATTGTGTTCATGTATAAGAGGCTCAACATTCTCTTCATCAACTTAATTTGGAAAAGGGTGTCAATCAACATGCCACGCATGATATCTAAACTTCCTCTAGTTCTGAAGAATACTTTCAGGTTATAACCCAATATCTAAAGCAATTCCATGAAAGGGCTTGTATAAAATCAACTCACTCCAAAAAGACGTTTCACGGTATTCCGACTCTTCATTAGGAACAACATAAAACCATGGCCAAACACGAAAAATAGCATCGTTATCTTGTGATCTCCATGGTTCCTGCCTATGCTTCACATCAAAACTCCATGATCTTACTATTTCTATCAAGCACAAATGTTATAAAAAAATAGTCGGATTTGATAAACCTCAATGAAATTTTTTCCACACAAAACTTCATTAGAATGTAGTGAAACCCTTTGGTACACTTTCTTCTAAACATTCAATGGAAAAAAATTGTGACTAAAGAAAACAAGAGGCATTTTTAGCAACAAATGGTAGGTTTCTTGAACTCCAATGTCACTCTCAACAAGAGTTTCAACAAGGAACCTTCTATACACAGATAATGTAGGAGCCTCACACCCACTCCCACCAGCAAATCTAGTCAACATTTCGTGATAAATTTATGATCTTTTCTTTGCCTTCGAAGCATATTTTGCAATATACTTCAAAACTTGAGGTTTGGAAAGAATTTCCTAACAATCAACATTTGCTCGCCATATTGTCAAAACATCCACATTGTGAACATTTAAGAGGTCATATTTTTGTGTCAGTTCATACTTTTTTTCCCTTTTTCATCTATATGAAATATTTACTTTGCATGAACCTCCCATGGAGCATCATACCAACATGAAAGCACATACCCTTTTTTACATAAACAAGAATCAACACTGCATTTTGTATGCCTTTGGACATCGATCACTAAATGTTCATAATATTCTTCGGGTTTGCAAGAAAAGAAAATCTCAATATTTAAAAGACATGGATCATCATTTAGAGTTCAAGATAGCATGACATTTTGATGATGTATGTCATGTGGATTTCAGGCAGTAACATACTTTTCGAAGTGGCACTTTGTTGCACTGACAATATTGGCATTGGAGCACTTCAATGTTTCCATATCTGGTGCTTCAAACAACCACAACAATCCATGGATGTGAGCTGAAGCTCCATGCTACCACTCATACCTAACATAATTCACAAATTGCATTTAACATATATTAATCGAACATAACAATGTACCTTTTTCTTCAAATCATCAAAGGGTAAGCTGAAAAGGAACGGCAAAAAACCTATAAAAAGAGTCTTTAGTACCAAAATATCTCTCGAAAAGTATGTTGCAAAAGATATTGAATCTTTGGTGCATGTACATCGCTACTATATGCGGGTACTGAATAATATTTTGAACTTTTCTCGCATACTCAATTTGTCAATGAGAATCTCTATTCCAGAGCATAACATTATACAAATGAGGCCACTTTGTGTCAACTTCACTTAATGTAAAAAAAAAAAGTATGGAAATCCAACTCGTTAATCATGTCAGTGAGTTCAGAAAGAAACTTTCTCATATAAGCCCTCATACCCCTAAGAGAAGATCCAAAATTCATTAATCTCTCAACCAACTTATTGTTTGGTAGATCAAAAAGCTTCTAAAGCATTTATTGAATAATTGTAGGCACATTTTAATGAATAAATTTTTCAAAAATAAATAAGTTGTTCCCTAACTATGATGGTGCATAATCATATTCAATAAGAAATACTAAAAGTGAGGATAGATTCCAAATATTTGATCTTAAAATTTCAATAAATGCAAACCATATTCATGCATATCGACATTGCAAATATGAGGATTCCAAAAATCAACATCACTTGTAAGCAATAAAGTGGGAACACAATGTCTAGCAATCCTTTAGTGTTATATTCATTAATTGGAGATGTTACCAATATGTGGCTAATCTATTGGTTCACTTATTGTACTATTCGCATTCTCAATAAATATTATTATTCGATCAAATTCCCTAGATTCATTAGGAAAACAAGAAAAAAAGGATGACGAATGACAGTGCAAAGAATTAACCCCATCTATTTCAATCTTTGAATCCATCCTAGTTATTTCATCAACATTAGTATCAACATATTGTAACTTTCCAAAAACATCTGTAGGTATTTCTAGGAGAGGAACAACTATATCCATATCAAGTTCAACATCTTTGTAGTAATTTTCCATTTCATTGTTATAAAGCAATGTAGCCATGACACATTGTCTTTTGAAATAACATTCATAGTATTCAGATTGAACACCTCTCCTTCTCACAATAAAAAACTCTACTTGTTCCACACGTCATGGAAGCTTCTTCGCAATTGAAGATATATTTTGTGGAAAACATATTGTTTGTCTACTATATCTATATTGACCACCACAAGCATGCATCATTTACAATATTGGATTTACTAGCACTATCATTATTTCTTCAACTTGTGTCAAAACTCTTAGAACCTTAGGTTGTTCACATGGATCCATGTTGTTGTAGCGATAAAATCGATGAGCAACTTTATCAAACTTATACATATCACAAATAGGGGGATCATGCCATCTAAAAATTTATATACAATGATAACATTCATTACACACATGGCACATATACATAATAGACAAATTATCAATCCTCGACCAAAATTTTTTATGGACATCAACCATGTCCCCACCAAAATGATAAGGAACACTTTCATTTTCTCTACGACACACCATTCTAGGACACCAATGATGTGAAACAACTCATTGAATTGGAGTACTCGTTGCATTAGTTATTTTCATAAAACAACAACAATCCATTCTTCTAGATTCATTACACTTGACCAAAATCTATTTCCAAAAAATAAAATAACATTTCTGAGAATGAAATATGTATAAAAGAAAAACTTTTTAATAAAAAAGATAATGTACATTTTCTTCATTTTTCATCGTGCATGTCCAACTGGAGGAACAGATATTGGTTGCGTTGGTTCAAAATTTGTTTGTCGACCACTATTGACTTCAATAGTATTCTACCAAAAAACATGAAATAAGAGATGTGTAAAATAATATAAGTTTAATGTTAAAAAACACTAAACATTTAAAAATAAATTTCTATTAACCACCTCCATTGTGCAAAGAGGAAAATCGCCCTCACATTCTCTGCCTTCAACAATATTCTTTCTAGACCTACATCACGAAATAATGGGTCCAACATTTCCAAATGATTGTCCCAAATTATCAACCATTTTAGGAAACATATTACTATCAACAAAAAATCATACGAGACAAATTCTTCAATCGAATCAAATTCCCTATTTTCCATTATAGCATCTCTTCCACCATTTTCAAAAGACCCGTTGTTTTGACTCCTATGAAGTGTCCCAATGTCGTCACTTTATTCCAAGACAAACATCCTAACGAAATGTTCTCCTACCTAAAAATTAATTGTTATAAACTTATGATTTGGAAGGTCATATGTTTCCTCATTTCAAAACTCTCAGAACCTCATCATGGAGCCTCAAACTCAAGAACCGATAAAGTTTTCCTGGTTATGCATCTATCTGATGGTCACCAAACATTTCAACAGTGTTTTGAAAAAATAATAGGGAAAAAAATATAACAATAAAAACTTCACATGAACAAAGAAAAAAGCAATGGAAAGAAAAGAACGTGGATTGCCTACATTACTGCAATAGATACATTATGTACACATTCAGGAGGGCTAACTATATTAACTATATAGTTTCTAGAAGGAAAGCCCTGACCCTGTTCACCAACATAGTCACCTAAATTTTCAACCATCTCAGGAAATTGTTGACATGCATCATTCTCGTAATGTCCCAAAATTCTACTTCTTTCATTGTTTTCACATAAAACACCATAGTGGTTCATATGAACACTCTCTTTCCAAGAACAACATTCCCAGAGAAGACCAAAGTTAGTAAACCTTACAAAAACATAACTTCGTTTACATTATGAACTTCCAGGAAAATGGCCATCAGGAAAACAATGTCCGCGCCGATAAAGAAGTGTTCTTTTCAAACTTACGATTTACAGGTCCTCTTAGTTATTAATTTGCTAAAACTCTTTTATTTCATTGGTACACAATTCTTCTCCACACTTTAATTACATCCTTATTCTACTAATACCATTGGTGTTGGTATTCATTTAATCATTTTTGTGTACCAACAGAGAAAGGTCTTTTCGCACCACTCTTGCTTCTTCATTCACTCAACATTTCTATGATAAGATTAAGCTCAGTTCACAAGTCATTTTCAAATTTCATTAGAGGTTAATATGTACCATTTAGTCTTCAAGAAATTATAACTCCTAACCTTCCAAAATTGTAAAGAGGAACTAAATAGTAACAAATGGGCCTTCAAATTTGAATCATATACACACAGAACAAATACTTTGAAAATTATCTTTCGGAGTACAAACTTCAAACACATTGAACAATCATGCCCTTACAAATAAATGAAGAGGTCACACAAATCAATTCTATATGAACATGTACAAAACCAAACACTTCCAAGTCTTTCAGCTGATACAATAAGAACTTTAGCTAATTAATTATTCCTCCAAGATAACGTTCCTTCCAAACTATTGGGAAAACCTTTCCATTCTTGTAAATTTTAAAAAACAAAGAAATATGAACCACATTACAAATTATTGAAAATATGGAAAAAAAAGAGTAATATCCAATAAACATATCCAAATTTAGCATAGCTATGTTCTCAATATAACTTGAAAATGTCAATTACAATCATCTTAAAAAAAAATTCAAAACATTGAACTTATATAACATGTTGTAAAATATTGAAAAAACAAACATGTTGAAGCCTAAAAGGCTAATTCAATATATCCATAGGTAGTGGAGGTATGTCAACAATAGAATCTGCATTTGGAATAAGTGAAAAAACCATTTCAATTTTCAATCAAATCATGAAAATCTTCAACCATTTCTACATATAAGTGTGATGCCCCGACCATGGACAATCCATCAACAATTGTTGTATGACACAATCGAGTCAACCAATTATACACCTTCAACTGCACTTTAGACCAAACCAACATAAGGAATTTTTGTTCAGCTATGTCTACACTAAGATAACCTACGCATTTCCTATTTATATACACAGAGATCGATTCAAGAAAATACCATCTACATCCCCAATAATCTTCAAAATATTAAAGACTTCATTTTTCCGTGCCTCCATCAAATTCAAAATTCTCTATCTCTTCAAGTGACAAAACTAAGTTTCAACCATTATTAACAACACAAATAAGTGGATTCATATATAGACCTAATGACATACATTGTATGTCAACAATAGCAACAAATCAATAACCCCATTTGTTTCTATTCAAATCCAACCAGTAGGAATTGTAACGATAAGTAGGGTTATCTTCGTAATATTTATCTAGATACACCTAATAAAACTTTTCATTAAAGTATATAGCCTCCTTTGGTGGTGTTACACCACCGTATGGAAGCTTCATCCTCTTCCAAACCTTCTGAACACTAATAAAAATGATAAAATGTGAGTCAATATTTTTAGAAGCATGTTTCAAGAATACCCATTCATATTTTTGTGTACAACATTGTTACAGCAAAGAGAACAATCGTCCCTCCCCAAGAGTAAGAAATCCAATATTTCTATGCATTTTTGTAAATGGGTAGACAACAACCTAATTTTATATATGCAAATAACTTTCGAGCGTGCTAAAAAAAATCATTAATCCCACTGTACATTGAATTTTATGTCGAGACTGAAGAAAAGGAAAAATCATGGTAGACATATGATCTCTATTGTTAAGGTATGATGCTATGAATAAATCAAGGGAGAAAGGAACCGGGAAAGAAATAAATCCAAACTCTTTCTCACTGATTGATTACAACTCATGAGGAAAAGTAGGTTTTCCAAAATAAGACACCATTCTCTACAAACCAACTTAAATTTCATCAAAATTGATAAAGGAAGCCAATGAAAGAGGAGCTCAATAATCTCAAATGGGAGGAATTTCCATATAGCAGGATCCATACCAAAACAAACAACTATCCCTACGAACAAAGGAGAAATTCCCTTCCCAATAGCAAAGAAAAACAAAAAATGTATGAATGACAATAGCTACAACATTCATTAACTATTTCAATGTGAAATCCAATTGCTAAAACAATCCACATTCACATATTGGTCATTACTTGGATGATATAGACTTCAACGCTACAGTAAAAAAATAAAATAGTGTAACTTTAAACTTCATATTAGGAAAAACACATTGTAGTACAAGATTTCAACCTTTTTGGTAATAAGCCACTAAGACCATTGAAATTTAAATTCATAAAAACTCAAAATTGAGGAATTATAAAATCCTAAAATTCTTATGACAACTAAGCACTAAAATAGATAAAAAAATGTTATTACGATAAAAATATTACACAGTAAATTAAACATGATTCACCATGCTTCACAACGCCTGATTTTCATATTCACAAAATCTTTCTCACAATGCAATGGTCAACTATGGTTGTCCATGATTGATTTTCATGTTAACATAACATTTGTCAGAATGTGACATTGAACAATGTATGAGCATCATTGAGCATGGTTAATCTTCATTATAGATTTTATGAAACATGCTTCATCATCGTTGAGGACGATTGATGATTAAACCCTAAAATAAAGATAACTATTCATGCTTGGCAATGACTGATTTTCATATTCATAATTTTTTTGTCAAAATGTCACATTGCACTGTGGTTGACCATGATTGATTTTCGTATTCAAACAATGTTTCTGACAATGCGACATTGAACAATGGCTAACCATCATTGACCATTATTCACATTTTTCTCAACTACTCTTACTCCAACTCCATCGAGATAATATAAGCAAATAAAATAATGCAACCAATAAAAATAACTCATTAATAGACATATGAGTGAAACTGAATTGAAAAGTGACTAACATTACTTCTTCTTAACAGTAAATATATTTTATAATAAATGAAGAACTAATCACATTTAAAAATATCAAAGAATAAAAAAAATAATAACTTCCAAAACTATTTCTGTAAAAATAACCATACCCAACATCTTTGGAGTCATGTAATCATTTCTCTAATCCCACTTCAACGTATATGCATATATAGCAAAACATAAATTAATTAGGTATGACTAAATAAATATAATTAAAAATGGAAAATTACAGTAGATCTCTTGACTATCTCATTATAGTGAAAGGAAAGATGTGGAAGGAATATTCAAAGTACAAGTATAGATGGAATTTCATTATATGCATTGAAATTAACTATCCATCTATTGAGGTACATCATTTTTCTATTATAGTATTAAAAAATTCTTTCAAACATGTAGTCGTTATCTTTTTTTTGTCTCAAGAAGAAAGTATAAAACCTTTAGATGCGAACGAAGTGGGTCTTCTTACCCTTGACGAAAAGTTTCCAACTATTTGGGTCTATATTACTGTTGTCGTATGAGATAGTTAGCTTCCTGTAACATTTTTTTATCCCTCGATCAACCAATATCACACTCATTTGTATCCTTCTAATGAAATTATAGAGAAGACTTTTGGCTTATTTACTCTATGAGCAAAGCAAAGAATAAAAATTTCAAGAGTTAGAACATACATAAAACAAAGGAAACTTAATGATGGGTTTGTGTGGCTAGGTATCAAAGATCACTCACTTGTCCTTTAATGTATTTTCATTTTATGTATTAAGTATAAAAAGGGATAAAATAAATATAGAAGCACAAACTTCTCAAGTCTAAAATATATACACTTTATTATAACTTTAAATCATGAAACCATTATTTTTGTTTTCAATTTTCAAAAATTATTTATGATTTTTCTCTATTAATAAAACAATTATAATTAATTTTTTATTAGTGTATTTTTTTTGTAAAATTATTGTAAATTCTTATTAAGGAGAATGACCTAAAAATAATAATAATAAAATATAATAATAAATTAAAACCAATTTATACCACCTCTAATATACGATAGTAAACATTTTTAGTTTTATATTATCATAACTATTGAACTTTACACTTGGTACCACATGTAAATAGGAGAGTATAAAGCATATATTAAAATTTCCTTACAAAAAGGCAATTAAAACATCACTTATAAAGTTTTTTTCCTCTCACTTGGTTCCAGCATAATAATTTGACGAGGAAACTTAATATAATTGTTTGGAGGTAGACTTATTAGTTGTTAGGACACGAGTTAACCAACATTGGTGCAGCAACATTGTATTTAACCCAGGTTTTTTCCGCGGCTATATAGGCACAAACCACGGCCTTCTACAAATAACTATTTGTTTTGCTTCCAACAAATTTTAGCTAAGATTAAGGACCTTCCTTACCATTTGGCCAATAATTTGGCTGATTTTTTGTTCAAAGAGGATATGCGTTCTTGATTTCATTTTATGTTATCTCTTCAACTATCATATTTTGGTCTTTCTCCTTTGTTTATAATTGATTCTCATTGTGGTGCAGGTATGCACTCTCTACACATTTATTTTGATTCTTTTTCTGCCATAATGTCTCTGGTAGTAAAGGGTTGTTGTTTCTCTTATTTCTAAGTGTGATTTAAGTTTCGGCGACCTAATTTATACAAAACCTTTTTTTTTTGTTATATCTTACAATTTTTTGTTCCATATTGATAATGAGATTGTTCATCCTTGGGACAAACATGGAAAGAGCAATCTTCCCACATGTTTAAATACCATAGATGCATCCTTTCTTGGAATTAGCCATTATGAACTAGCCATTTTTTTGTTCGTTGAATATATTGGTTGTAGCCTTAGGGTTTAGTGTCACTATTAAATAAATATGGATTAATTTACATAGTAGCCACCTGGTTTTCCTTTACCAGGCTTGCCTTTCCATTATTTTCCTGTTACTTATGACCCCCTTGGGGTGTCTTAGTATCTGTAGGAATTATGGCTCAATGAAGCCTTAGACCAGTATTGTACATTCATGCACAACTGCATTGGTTTTACTATTTATACAAATGGACATTTTTCTCTATAACAGACATACAATTTCTATTGTTAAAACGATAAGTTATAATGAAGCTTCTCATAACAGGGTAACTCATTTCTATATCATTTTCTGCCCATTGTATATCGTAATTAAATGGCTGGAATTTCTTTCTTTTATTTCTACGTTATTCTCTTGTTAAGTTTAATACATGCTTGGTTATTTTTGATCATTTTCTTTGTCTCTAGTAAATTAACACAATATTATTCCTTTATTTGTCTTAGTAATTGATTCACATCGAGGTTTTGAGGGACTGATGTTAGGTTTCTAGTTACCCAGCTCGATCAAGGGTCTAGCCCTCTTTCCTCTTCTTAACAAAATGTTACCACACCCATATATGTAACACATTTTCTTTATAAGCACAATTTCATTGTCATAATCCTACAATTGGGGTTTGATGTCATAAATGTAGTAATTTTTGCTAAAGGTATTTATTTCTTATTCTCACCTTACTTTAGGTCATTTAAGGTTTAATTTTAAAATTTCGATGTCACTAAGGCTATCCAGATACTTTGATATTGATAAAGCTTATTGTTAAAGTTTTCATTGTGTGTTCTCCTCATGAGGGGATTCATTATGACATCATGACATTCATTATGTGTATCAATAGACAAATTTTTGTATTCTCACCTTTTTGTTTGTGATTTAAGCCTTTATCTTAACACTTGATGTTACTAAGGTTATTATTAATGTTACATTTCAAACTAATCTATCTTTGAAAAATTCAGGAAAGACTTTGTTTCTATATTTTACATACAACCTTTTGAGGGTTGGTCCATTACTAGACATTTTGTATACACTAGCATTCCAGGGATTCCCACGAACCCATATATGTAAGAATTTTTCTTTATAAGCACAGTTGCATTGTCGTAATCCTATAATTGGGGTTTAATGTCATAATTATAGTAATGTTTGCTAAGGTTATTTATTGCTTGTTCCTACCTTACTATAGCTCATTTAAGTTTTAATCTTAACATTTCGATGTTAGTAAGGCTATCTAAATAATTCGATCTTACACATTTTTTTATTAGGATCATAAATTAATAATAAACTCGTAGATTATTTTCATAAAATATTCTCAACATTCATTATGAGTATCAATTAGCACATTCTTTTATTCTCACATTACTCTCCATGATTTAAGGCTTCATGTTAACACTTCAGTGTTACTAAGGTTATTGTTAATGTTTCATTTGAAATTAATCTATATTTGAAAAATTCGGGCTAGACTCTGTTTTTATATTTTACATACAACCCTTCGAGGTTTGGTCCATTACTTGAGGTTTTGTATACACTGGGTTTCCAAGGATACCCATATGTAACAATTTAATCCTACTATTAGAGTTAATAAACTAATAAATTAATTTAAAAAATATTATTTTCAAATTAATTTATGTTTCAAAAATTTAGGCTAGACTTTGTTTTTATATTTTACATACAACCCTTCCACAGTTGGTGCATTTCTTAGTCGAGAAACACAAACGCGTGTATTCCTTGTATTAAAAAAGCTTTTTATTAGGGATCATAAATTAATAATAAACTAATATATTATTTTCAAAAATATTCATGACGTTCATTATTATTATCAATTAGCAAAGTTTTTTCTTCTCACTTTATTTCTTGTGATTTAAGGCTTGATGTTAACACTTCGGTGCTACTAACATTATTGTTGGTTTTTCATTTCAAATTTATATATGTTTGAAAAATTTAGGGTAGACTCTATTTTTATATTTTACATAGAACACTTCGAGGGTTGGTCCATTACTTGAGGTTTTGTATATGCTAGAGTTTCAGGGATTCCTGTGACCGAGATATGTAACACCTTTTCTTTATATTTACAGTTTCATTTCCATAGTCTTACAACCAGGGTGTGATGTCATAACTGTAGTAATGCTCGCTAAGGTTATTGCTAAACTTTTTATTTCTTGTTCTCCTCATAAGGGGATTACCCTTTCAGGGTTGGTGCATTGACGGTTACGGGTCCATGTAAAACTTTTACTTAAGAGTATTAATGGATGTGGGAGTTTCTTTAACTCCTTCCAACTATAATATCTTATTATTAATTTTGTGGGCTTCCTCGGCCATCAAATTTTAAGGAAATACACTCACTATATTATGAAATTAGAATTTTCTACATTTGGTTTCTTTATAATGTAATTGTTCTACTCAATTTTTTTTTTTTTTAAGAATGTCCTTATAAGAAATTAACATATTATACATGTCACTCTTTGTCGTTACCTGCTATCTTTTCACCTTGTTTTTTGTATTTACATTAGGTTCTCAATCCATTTTCTTCAACTGCCCGACAGGGTAGCGACATCATGTTTATAGGGTTGCTCACTACCAATGTGGGGCTAGCTACCTCTCCTCAATTGAACTTAGACTATTCTGAGAAAAATTTTCAAATTTTCCCTCATCGAATTAACCATAGTCCATCTAACAATTCTCTCTTTACTTTCTGTACATGCATGCACTCCAGTGTAGCCGGGGCCTCACCCTCGGTTATCTATCTTCGTGCAAAATATTCTGTACTTCTTAATGATAGAATAAGAGATGCTTTCCGTATGTTATTAACATTTTCATCCTAATACGAGCATTCACGAGCTCAATACTTTCTTTCAACTAAAAAATAATTTCTCTAAGAATTTTCTTACACTTTAAACTATGAATGATTCCATTAAAACGTTTAAATTATTTACCTGTTTCTCGACATAAGATCATATAGTTAAATAGACACTATAAGAGCTTTAGCTAAAACTGTTCATATGAATTGAAAATTTACAATGCAATTGGAACTTTGAATACAAAATGTCAGCAACTTACTCGTTTCAGGAGAGATGAGCACCGTACTATCCCTACACAACACCAACCTTAGAAAATGTACACCACCCACACAATTCTATTGCAACACCAAAGTCTAAGAAATAGAAATAGTAGAGGCAAAGTTTGCATAAATATCAAGTTTAGATAGCATGCAAGCCGTTTTAGCATCTGTGACCGTGGCACCCATTTTAGAATCCACCACCCCCATGCATGTATGACCATTAACATTTGTGTGGTTGGAGACATTTTACAAATAGAAGTCACTAACCACTACTGGAATTCTCCAAATAGTAACCACTAACCACATCTAGAAGTAGTTATCTCAGTCGAGAAACATGGATGGGTGTGGTCCTCGTATTAGCAAAGTTTTTTATCATGAAAATAAATTAATAATAAAGCAATAAATGTATCAATTAAAAAAGTCTTTTCTTTTCACTTTCTCATCTCATTCATTATGAGTATCAATTAAAACAATTCTTTATTTTCACCTCATTGTCCATGATTTAAGGCTTTATGTTAACACTGCGATGTTACTAAGGTTATTGTTAATGTGATTTTTTATTGTCCTCTTCATGAGGGAATTCACTATCAATTAAAAAAGTATGCTTACAATTCTCTATATAATGATGTTATGAACATAAATAAAGAATTATTAAAATATAATTAAAAAAAATCCAATTGATCACTTTTATCATTCATTTATAGTCATTGTAAAGGTTTTCGATGCACGATATTTTTTTTTATAAGCATAGGACAAATTATTTAACTTTTAATGACTTTGATAATCAATCTATCATGTTTCATGTTTATTGTTTTAATGTTTGTTTTTTCAAAAATCACACTAAATTAATTTTGCTCACCACCCATGCACCGCTAACTACCTCTTCACAATTTAACTCAAACTATTCTAAGATATTTTTCGAATTTTACCTCATGGACTTAACCGTAGTTCGACTAAAAATCTTCTCTTTACTTTCTGTACATGCATGCACTTCATTGTAGTCGGGGCCTCACTCGAGGTTGTCTATCTTCATGCAAAACATTCCCTACTTCATAACGACACCTAGTCGGGGCCTTAGATGACACTATCCATCTTCGTGCAAAACATTCCCTACTTCTTAAAGAAAAGATAAGAGATAATTTTCCTTTATTATTATTATTTTCTTCCTAATATGGGAGTTCACATGCTCAATAATTTTTTTAAACTAAAAACAACCATTTCTCCAACGATTTTCTTACACTTTAAACAATAAATGCTTCCATTAAAATGCTTAAAGTATTTAACTATTTCTCGATGTAAGCTTCTATAGCTCAGTAGCCCGCAATTTAACTAGAACCTTTCATATGAATTAAAAATTTACAGTGGAATTGAAACATTGAATACAAAATGTCAACAAGTTGTCTTACTCATTTCATGAGAGATGATCACCCTACTCTCCCTCTTTAACGATTGTTGGAAAATATTGAGAGGGGGGGGGGTTAATCAGTATTTCTTAGCAATTAGCACTTTTAAATCTTTTTAGATCATTAGTTAGTCTTCAATTATCATTAATGTTTATGCAGTAACAACAGTGAATAAAAGAACAAAGGAGGCACAAAAAATTTAGGTGGAAAACCCCCTCTAGGTCAAAAACCACCAACCGATTTTCTAATAATTCTTTAATATTCAACTCCAATTTAAAGAAAGCTCCAACTTCCTAGAATCTAGAAAAGCATTCTTCTCCAGCTCCCACTGGATGGACGCTCCAACGCCCAAGATTCTTCAATAGTCAACTGAACAGATGCCCCAACACCCAATGAGCTACAACTCACCCTAGCACCACCCTACCACCCTAAAGTTTTCATAGGCTTGAACCTATTTCTGATTTCATGCACCAGCCTAGCACCATCCTACCACCCTATAGAAGAATAAAAGAGGAATGGACTCCCATACTAGGGAAAATGGTCCACTTTACAATGATATAGAATGATGTAGAAGAGGACAACACACTAGACCATAACCCCAACTATGACACAACCACCTAGTGATGATCTTAGACCTCCCAACACTACCTCTTCAACTCTTGGGAGAAATAAAATTGTACAACTTTTACAAAGATGCTTTTACAATGACTCTATACAATGATACTTTTACAATGTCTATATGCAGTGCTGCCCACTTGAAGACTTCATGTGGTGAACTTCTTACTGCTATTTTGCACCTTGATTGCTGCTCTTGTCAGGCTACCCTTTCTCATTCTTCTAACATTATATTATGCATTGACAGAGTCTTCTCTTGATGACTATATAAGACTTGCAAAAAGTCTTTAAGGAAATACCCATGACATGATAATAGAAAAACTTGCCTCATCCCGCAGAGCATATGTTGGTGCTAAAGAATACAACAAATTAGAATATAAAGAACCTAATGAAATTAAGATATGAACATGCATATATAGAAGATACTTACTTGCATCTTACCTCTGTTGCATCATTTTTCTGTACCTTTATGTTTGCTGCCCTAGAAAGTCTGGTACTTTGGACCCCCTGATAACACTTGATCTAGTTTTTCTTACCTTCTAGGAGAACGATATTTAATCTGATGTATCTCTGTGATTTCAGATCCCCAACATGTGATCTTCGGTCCTGTAGAATCCCTCTATGTATTCTCTCCAATGCCACATGCCTGACCCGATTTGGACTCTTCAAGGGAAGGTTATGCCCAATCTCTCACAGTGACCTAATTATGGACTAGTTCAGTAGAGCTAGCTTGTATGACATGCCACGTGTCAATGTTTCCTCCTTCATCTCTGAAATTGATACATAGAAAAGTAAATTCCGTTCACTATCTGTCACTTTTTACAAAATTTCAATATTCTTCTTAGAGAGAGATTTATGAAGATTTTCCCAAAGTCACTTCTTTGAGATGAAATTTGGGAGCCTGCAAACACCCTAACATCCACAAATCATATATCTAAAAATATAGCGAACCAATATCTAAAAGTTAGTCATGAAATTCATCAGGATTGCGAATCAAATAGGTTTTAATTTCAGAATCTAAGAAAGAACTGAAGTTATAGTGAAAATGCCACTATCCCTGCATTTGGAGGATACATGAGATTTCTTTTTATAGAGTTGAGAGGGGAATCTATAGACAATGTTGGAGGGATTTTACGAGCTTAAAAAATTATTAATTAATGACTATTCAATGACCAAAACCAATTACAAGTTCCATGCCACAACCCCATAGGGTTTTAGCCCACCAACTGGGGTTACTAACTTCAAACATGAATATCTCTCAAATCGTGAATAATTACTTGGCGTGCCTTATATCAATGGAAACATCTCGATGAGTAGAATATATCTAGAAGATATTTGACTCAAAATAGAGTAATTTGTCAAACTAAAATTCCATTGCAAGATCAAGGTAGCCTTTGGTGCTACTTGGGTTGACATCAATGACTACCTCAGATCATCTTTAGATCAACAATATCCCCCTTTAGCATTGATGGCAACATAGGTACTCCCCCTATGATCAAGGCACCTCTTCCTACTGCCTTCTCTCCCCCTTTGACATCAATGGCAAAGGGTAATTCCCTCTGACACGCAACCATCCTACAGACCTATACACACTTCCACTCCCCCTTTATTTTCTAAATAAGGAAAATCTAATGAGAACTTGGGAGAATACCAAGCTTCTGGCAAAGATATTCAAATGATTCACAAGGTAAAGGTTTAGTGAAGATATCAACTATTTGTTCTTTTTTACCAACATATTCAAGTTTGATATTCTTTTTAGTGACTTTTTCTCTAACAAAATGATATTTTATTGGAATGTGTTTTGTTTTTGAATGCATGACAGCATGGTTGGAGATGCTGATGGCATTGGTGTTATCACAAAAGATGGGAATAGGCTCATTGAATTGTACTTGAAGATCTTTCAAAGTTTTTTTCATCCAAAGGACTTAAGTAAAACAAGCTGCCATTGCAATGTATTCTTCTTCCACTGTAGATAACGAGATTGAGTTTTTATTTTTCTCAACCATGATACGAGACAACCACCTAGATAGAATGCTACCCCATTAGTGTTGTTACGATCATCAATGCTTCCTGCCAAATCTACATCTGTAAAATCTTGAATAATGACATTTTTTCCCTTGGGATAGCACAAGCCATATTCTATTGTGCCCTTTAGATATCAAAGAATTCTTTTGATGGAAATAATATGTGATTCTTTTGGTGTTGCTTGGAATCTTGCTACTTGTCCAACTACTTTCATAACATCTGGTCGGGAGGTTGTTACATATAGAAGACTACCAATCATAGATGTGTACAACCTTTGATCCACATCCTTAGATGAGTCATGTATGCTCAATTTGTAACCTATTACCATCGAAGTAAGGATGGGTTTGCAATCTTCCATTCTGAATTTCTTGAGAATTTCCTTGATATACTTGGCTTGACATATAAATATTCCTTTCTCTTGCTGAGATATTTGAAGCCCTCATAATTATGTCAATTCACCAAGTAAATATATCTCGAACTTACTTTGCATCTTTGTAGAAAATTTCTTACTTAGTTGATCATCATTGCTACTAAATATTAGATCATCCACATATACCTCAAGGATTGTTAAATTATCCTTATGTATTTGTACATAAATATTGCTATCAACAGTACCTTTCTTGAACCCTTATTGATGTAGATATCTGTCAAGATGAGCATACCATGCTCTCGGAGCCTGCTTGAGACCATACAAAGCCTTCCTTAGCCTAAAAACATAGTCTTATTTTTCTGATAGTAGAAAACCTTCAAGTTGTTTGATGTAAACTTCTTCTTCTAATTCTCCATTCGGAAATGCTAACTTAACATCCATTTGGTAGACTTTTATTTTTCTTGAACATGCATAGGCGAGAAACATATGGATGGCTTCCATTCTCACAACTAGTGAAAATGTTTTGTCAAAATCAATTCCTTCCACTTGTGCACAGCCTTTGCAAACCAATCTTTCTTTGTTTCTGGTAACATGTCCATCTTCATTCAATTTGTTCCTGAACACCCATTTAGTCCCAATGACATTTTTATCTTTTGGTCCTTGAACTAATTCCCACGTGTTATTCTTCACAATTTGATCCAATTCTTCATTCATAGCTACTACCCAATGTTCATTCTGGCTGGCTTCCTCAAAACTACTAGGTTGAAAGGTTGCTATAAAAGCAATGTGAGCTTGTTGTGATGAACGAAGTTGTCGACCTTTTCTTGTTCCAATTCCTTCATTTATGTCACTAATGATTTTATTTGATGGATGGTTCTTTTGAATCCATTCTTTTGTTCTCTTTAGAGGAGATTCTTGTTGTTGTTCCTGTATATCTTGTTGATCATTATTTACTTCTTCTTGGTTGACAATTTCTTCTTGTTCTAGAATTTTCTCTATACCTTTTTCAGCCTTTGTCTCAAGTTTCAAATATTCTAGATCCTCATTATTATTCGTTAGAACACTATCTTCGTCAAATGTAACATTTATGCTCTCCACTATGTGTTTTCGTCTTAGATTATATCATTTATAGGCCTTTCTTTTTCGTGATAACCAACAAAGGTACCTTCATCAACATGTGATTCAAACTTAACCAACTTTTAATCTTCTCTATTGATATAACATTTTCTTCCAAAGATTCTGAAATATTTTACATTAGCTAGTTTTCCTCTCCATAATTAGTATGGGATCTTATTGCAATTATTTTTTAGAAGACTTGTGTTGATAATGAAGATTGTCATATCAATTTCTCGAACCCATAATTTTTCATCCAATTTTGAGTCCTTCACCATTGTTCTACCGCATTTCTTGTATGGTTCTATTCTTCCTTTTAGCAACTCCATTTTGCTGAGGTGTTCATGATATTGAAAATTGTCTTTTTATTCCATTCTCATCATAGTATTGTTGAAATAACTTGGAAGTGAATTCCCCACCATTGTCTGATCTTAGACACTTTATTTCTAAATCAATTTCATTTTCCACCAACTCCTTATAGATCTTAAAGCACTCAAATGCTTCAGATTTTTTCTTTAGGAATCTGACGGTTGTCATCCTAGTATAGTCATCTATCATTAACATGAAATATAATTCTCCATTTAAGCCTTTTATTCCCATAGGACCACATAGATCAGTATGTATCAATTCCAATGGATGTGATGCAAAGTGTTCTTTTATTTTAAATCCACATTCTGTCTACTTGTCATGCCGACAGGCCTCACATAGTGTTTTGGAAGGTTTTACGATTATTGGCATTTCTCGTATTGCTTGCCTTTTGCTTATCCTGACAAGCTTTTCAAAGTTTATGTGACCCATTCATTTATGCCATAACTAGCTTTCATCTTCTTTAGCTAGTACACATGCTTTAGTTGCTTCATCCAGAACATATATGTCGTTTGCAGCTTGACTTGTTGTAGCCACAATTTTACCATACTTGCCTTTCTTGATTTTACATTTTGTGGATTTGAATAGCATTGTGTGTCCTTGATCACACATTTGTCCAACACTGAGAAGATTTTGATTCATGTTTTCAACCAATAGAACATTCTTGGATAGAGCATCTTTGCTTCCGAGACTAATGGTACCTGATCCTATAACATTTGAAGATCCGTCATTTCCAAAGGACACGATTACATCCTTCCTCTTTCAGATATACAAATTTCTTTCTATCTCCAGTCATATGCATTGAGCAACCGCTATCAACATACCACACATCTTTGTTGTTTTGAGCCTTGAGAGTGAGATCACAATTATCAGTGTTCTTCTTCTTCCATGTTCATTCGTTTTTTGGCTTCAAAGATTCTTCTAGAGGATTTTCAAGTCTACAATCTCTATCTATGTGTCCAAAGTTTTGACATTTGTAACATTCAATATTACTTATTAAATGTTCAAATATATTGATGTTTCATTGAGCTGTGGGAGGTTCATATTTGACAGATCTCCTGGAATTGTGTTGGTTCCTAGGGTACGTGTGACATTCTACAACTTTAAGACCAAATTTTCCACATGAATAACAATAGTCATGAAAAATATGTTGGTACCTAGATGGAAATCTTTGTTGAGGAATTGTCTTCCAAGGTTGTTCTTGCAAATCTTGTTCAATGAATTCTACATGCCTGTCAGATCTCATAGGTTCATTATATTTTGTTGTAGAAGGTCCTACTCCTTCTTCTTTGTAACCGAGGTCAGTTTTGTCGTTGTAAGATTGTCGATTGTTGATGATTTTTTCCAACACCCTTGAGCTGTTGGTATATTTTTAGACAGTTTTTCCCTTCTTCACTTCCTTATGCAGTGAGACTACTTCAACTTCTAATGCTTCCCTTTCTCGATTTCTTTCTTCCAACTTCTTTTGAAATGACCCTTCAACGCATTTGTGTTCTTCAACTTCAATTTGGAGACCTTGAACTTGTTCTTCAAGATTATTGGAACGGATCTTCTGAGCCTTGAGCTCTTTTATAAGCTTGATTACCTCCTTAAAAAATTCTTCTATGGTCAAACCTTCTTCTTCCTTGTTTGATACCTTTTATTTATTGTGCTTGGCCCTAAATAGTACTCTCTCATTAGCTTCTTCTTCACTGTCATTGTATTCATCGGATGATGAGCTATCTTCTTTAGAGGGAAAGTTCCTTTTGAATCCTTTCTTCTTGCTTTGCTTGCTGAATCTCTTAAAGCCTTTCTTTCCTTTTGAGTTTCCATTACTTCTATTTAGACATTTTGCTATGAAATGCCCAACCTCACCACAACTAAAACATATCAATGGAAGTTTACCTTTGAATTTTCCCTTACCAATTTTTGGTTTCTCATAAAGTAAGCATATTCTCCATCTAAAAAACCTTCTTCAACATCTTGCTTTTCTTCACACTTGCAAGTGCATGTGCAAGTCTTTGGCTTTGAAGGTTGTTTGTCTTTATTAGTTTTCTTAGATGCAGCGAAAAAAGTTTCTAGATGTGAAGTACCCTCTTCTTGATCACGTCTCATTTCATATGCTATGAGAACTCCATGTAATTCCTCTTTGCTGAGTTTGTCCAGATTTGCATTCTATTCTCAGACCTGTTATCACTTAGTAATTTCTCAAGGTTAAAGAAAGAAATCACTGAGGTAACTACAAACCACTTTTGGGCATAGGCTCTAGCCAACCTAGCTTTAGAGAGGGCTCTCTTTATATGATTTAACTTTTTTTTTTTTGAATTTTAGGCTAGTTATGATTGTTCTTGAGGTTTTTGATTTGTATTTGAGACTAGGTGGTGGGATCCATAAAATAGATGGATAGAATGATGTCTTTAGCCATTGGGATATGGAGTCAACAAAAGGGTAGCAGAACTGGATCAACTCACTAAAGGGAATGTTCAAAGGGCAAGCTAGTAGAGTAAAGTGTAGGTCGTTGGAACAAGGGGGTGAAATGGTTTTAATCAGGGTGAGAGAGAAATTAAGAATTTTAAGACTAAGATATAAATGAAGAATAGACAGTAACCAAAAGCAAATGGAAATTAAGAATCCTTTGATCTGGATTAGCAAGAAACAACCTAAACTAAGGAGCAATTAAAAATTCCTTAACTGAGATATCAGTTGAAAACATTTATAAGCATAGCTATTAAAACTGAGTGTAATTAAACAAATTCTGAGATATTGTTCCATTTATTGCATTCAGATTTAGAAATACACTTAAAATTGTGGAAAAACTTTAAGAAAGATAACAACAACATGAGAAAATACTTGTTTTCTCTTCGCTCAACACATGAATCCTGTGAAATATCTTGTCTTTATTCATCAATCCAACTTGCTGGCTCAGTTAGTAATATAATAGATTTACAGTCTTTTGATCAAACATCTATATAAATGTCTAAGAATCCACCCTACATACTTCAAATTATGAAGTATTTATACAAAAATTATTACAAAATATCTCAAACTAACTTGAGATTTAATTTAGGAAATGAAAATATCTTCATACAAGAAGATAGAGACAACTATTGAACGATTTGCTAATGTCCCTTGTACTTTGGTACTGATGGATTTTATGGTTTGATTTCATCCCTTTATGCTACCTTGTTGTTTTGATCTTTCATGGTGGGATATTCACTCACTTTTGGCTTTCATTTGATATACTTTGACACTGATACACTTTGACATTCTGACCTGTCTTTATCTTTTATTGTGTTTTTAATTTTACTATATATGTTAACTTTTTACTGTGTATTTAAATAGTAAATTATTTAGTTTTTTATATGTATCAGCATATGGTCATGGATATTGATCAACTTCATATATGTTTGATCTATTTATATTTTGACTGTATGCTCTGTCTGGTTCCTTTGTTTTAGCAATCAATGTCTCTTTGTGAATGATTTCTTTTTCTATTCTATGTATAACTGTTTTCTTCTTCTAAATGAAGGTTTTTTAATAGATTTCCTTCCGAGTCTTGGAGTAAACAAGTTTTGTGACTAGTATCAAAACTTTTTATCCAATCTATGGTCTTGTACTAATTACCTGCAAAATACAACAATCATTAAGAAAACATAGGTTGGTAGGAAAGGCAATTGATGGCTTTATTCCACAGGGATGTCTAAGGAAGGAGTCATGGTAATGTTTTGAAAGTAATCAGAGTTCGAATTGTGCTATAGAGGTTTAGGGTGGCATTATAAGGGTTAGATAGGTTTTACTGTGAAACAGGGCAAAAGGAATGAAAATGAGGGTTTTTCAGGGTTTTAACAGAGAAATTTTTAAATTTGGCAGGGGATTAGTTAAGTGAACAATAATGGTCTTCTCTTATTCAGGGAGGCAGTTTTCCAAGCCATCACACTAATTTTATGGCGAATGTGGTATTTGGGAGGGGTCACTCGATCTACCCCCGTGATTGACACGTAGCAGTCAGGGGGTCGAGGAAAAGCACTTTATTGGTTAGGTAATGACCAACCATCGGGTAAGGCCAATATGGCTGTGGACCATCAAATGAGGGGGATGGTGGTATGATGGTAGTCAAGCGAGGGAGGTCCGTAGGTGATAAAAGAATGGGCTTCGGGGGGCCTAGGAATTTAATTACAAACGATTGTGATTTATTAAAGGTTAATGAGGGGATCAATTGATCGATCGGGTAAAGGTCGGGCGTCAGGTGAGCCCGATATGTCTCTGAATTGTCAGATTTGGGTGCTGACAAGGGGATGGCACTAGGGTGGTGAAATAGCACGGACGGGATGGTGAAAAAGTTTAGGTGGGGTGAGTCTTTAATCACAATTGGTTTGTGACTAATTATAGGTTAAGTACAAGATTAAATTCATCGGAAGGGTTTTAATGAAGTGGGACCATGGGTTTAAATAGAGGGATTTCCTTAATTTTACTGAAGGTTGGTGAGTTAAGAGGGGTTCATCGGGGAAGTATGAAATAGAGGGTAAAACTATAGTTTATAATTAAACTATGCGTTGGGATATTATATATGGAGGATTTATCTAATACGGGAAAAAAATTATGTCGGGGAGGTAATACATTAGGGTAGCATGTTAATATGAAATGAATGTGCGGGAATGTAAAATACACTAGGCATAGTGTAAAATAATATTTTTAGGAATGATTTGTTCATTGTGATGCCCCACATAATCATTTAACACTTCTACCTAGGATAAAGCTTTTATGTGGGTTTTTGAGTGAAAATGGGACTTAACATGGGATTTTTACTTTTCATAGGAAAAATGATGTTTAACCTTAGGAAAAGGGATTTTATTAGGGTAATGAAGGGAAATGACTTTTATGAAGGGGATTCTAACACTTTATGTCCATTAGTCATTAAGCCGAGGGTCTAGTCCCACCAAAAGTCAGAGAAATTTTCTGAGCCTCTTTGACTTGAAGGATTAAAAGTACTAGAACATACTTGTGGATAGGAAATTAGTAAGTATAGGGGAAAATATGTCTGAGGGGAAGTTAATTAAATTAACTTGTAAACATTTTCTTTTGCCTTCATAATTGATCATACATATTAGCACATATGTCTAAGCATGATGAATGTGTTTTGATGCAGTCAACTTTATACTTCAGCAACCTTTCTTCTACTTATCCATTACCTACCCTAACATTTTACTCTTCTTTATATTTATTTGGGTGCATTTAGGCTAGCATACCCTTTTCTTTTCTTTTCTTTTATAAAACAAACTATCTATTTCTAACCTTAAATCTTCCAAGGGCTGAAATTAAATTGATGAGCTCCTTTTATTTCTCTACCTATCTACTGATCTACCAAGATTAAGCTGTCTGGTTAGATTTTATTCGCTAGCTAAAAACATAAAATTCAAAGAATGAGATAACCAAGATTAAACAGTTTGATTACCATGGATTTTTGTTGGGTTGTGTTATATTCTTTCCACATAGTTAACAGGGGGTTTGAGGGGTACTCGTAACCCCACTTTATGGGGTCCGGGGCAGCGCCCCAGAAAATTTTGGTTTTGGACACTATGTTAGGTTGGGCGGACCCACCTATGGTTTTGTGCATAATTTTTGCACATGTTTTTTGGACGCAATGGTTTTCAGTCCATGGTATTGGATGTGATGGTTTTTTGGTCCATGGTATTGGACATGATGGTTTTCGGTCCATGGTATTGGATGCTTCGGCATGTATAAATATGTATTGTAACATTGAAAGGAATATAATGAAATCAAGCTGGTAGTCCCGGTTTTGGGATCCAGGGGAAAATCTCTGTGCATATGTGTTTTTATGTGTTATGCTCTCGCATTGTTTATTTTTCTGTGATTTAGAATTCGTATGCAGGTAATTTCTGTA